>JAYMSW010004147.1:0-11311 GCA_036897725.1 Erodium texanum
TGTGAGATAAATAATTGATTAATAAGCATAATGAAGCCTCCACTCATTAGCTTGAGTTTTTGGGTTGGATAGAGCTTTGACATGATATCAGAGCCTGGTTGCCCTCCACCTACACCCTTTTATACCATCAAAGTTTGAGCCAAAGTCCCACGTGCCAAGTTCGACGCTTAATACCAGCTTGCACGTGAGGGGAGTGTTAGAGTATCACATCGAATAAATGTCAGTCATAACCCCAGCTTATATAACAAGTCTGGGTCTCTACCTATCAATTTGAGCTTTTAAGTGCATCAGGTCTTTTACACATAGACCGTCCAAGGGAAACTTGGGTGTAAGTTTAATATTGTTCTGCAGGTTCAAGATTCCAAAGATTTTGGGTATGATCACCACCAATAAGGCCTGCCAAATAAATTTCTTTCAAGTCAGTGGGTTAATTATGCTTGGCCACAACCCGAACTTTCCAGTAAGTTTTTTTTATCACACAAAAGGGAATGTAATATCGTATGTATAGAAATTGGAATCAGTGACATTATACTTAAGGAAACTTCTGCCACTTCACCTACAACTCTTGATTTCAACAAGTTTTCTTAACCTTTATCATTATCGTATTGTTTTATTTCCTCCATTGAACTTAATGAACATAAACTAATTATAGTCGAGCTTGAGGCTTGATGGGCAGTGTTTGACTCAGAGATATTTATCTTAGAAGTTGTCACTTCAGCCTAAGATCGTACAAGAATGGATGACCAAGAAAAGGGAACATCTAAAACTCGATTTGTCAAAGCTATTATGTTATTATTTTCGTGTGTGATGCATGAAAGCCTTGAAAAAAATGAGTGATAGACAGACATGCATGTGGTTGATATATATTTGACCCAATATTAATTTGAAGAAATCAAACCCAACGAATCTTCCAATTCCAACACTTGCATGGCTGTCTGGATGTTGATATTGTTTTCTAATTAGTTAAGGATAAGTTTAATAATCAAGCAGTAGAACAAATCCACATATATAGAGATAGTGAGTTTGATTTTGATATATATGAAGCTAAAGAGTAATTAAAACGTATAATTACGGGACCATCTTCTGATGAACTGTGCCGTTTTGCTTAGTACACAAGTTTATTCAACTTATAATACAGTCTAACCATAACCTAAACTAAACCCACTGTTATATTATTCTCTAGTTTGGTTTGTTTTGTACTAAACTTTGTACCTAGTATATATGTGATGAAAATGAAAGTGTCACGCTTGGAACAGAAGCAAGTTAAGATGAGGTGGCGCTGTCTGAAGGTGACTCGCACGTGCGGTACGCGTCCCCTGGCTGATGAACACGTGTATGCATTGCAGAGGCTAGAAATCACTAGAAAAACGTACTCAAACAAAATATAAAAATATTGGAAAGTTAAAAGGGAAAGAAACAATAAAATAATGGGTTTATATATATGGGAGCGAAGGTGGTGCTACTTGTTACATTGTAGATTATAGCTACCCAAAAAAAAAGAACTTGTTTCTTTTCTTCTCTGAAACCATTTATTAGTAAATATTAGTGAACAAGAAGAAGAAGGATCGATGGGGAGGCAACCATGTTGTGACAAAGTAGGGTTGAAGAAAGGGCCATGGACGGCTGAGGAAGACAAGAAGCTCATCAGCTTCATTGTCTCCAATGGCCAATGTTGCTGGAGAGCTGTCCCTAAGCTTGCAGGTCTCTCTTTGATCTCTCTGAGCTTTGGGCTGTTCTGGTTCTGGGTTTTTATGGGGACCTGGAGTATTGATTATTAATGGGTATTGATTATTTACTGATTAGTATTAGTGATTTGATTGCAGGATTGTTGAGGTGTGGGAAGAGTTGTAGATTGAGATGGACGAACTATCTAAGGCCGGACTTGAAGAGAGGCCTTTTATCCGATCATGAAGAGCAATTGGTCATTGATCTTCATGCCAAACTTGGCAACAGGTCCTCTATTCATTTATGTTAATTATTAATTACTCGATACGAGTTCCATTCCTACTAACTTTTTTTTTTTACTCCAAAAAAAGTAGAAGAAATTGTTGGTAGGCCCTACCAAATAGCTGATTATTTTGAAATAAAAAAGCTTTCAAGAATTTCACCCCAATCATTATAGCATTTTTTTAAACTTGTTTGAACGAGTTTATATAATAAATATGAGGTCGTTGGTTGTTCTATCAGATGGTCGAAAATTGCTTCACATATGCTTGGTCGGACCGACAATGAGATCAAGAACCATTGGAACACGCACATCAAGAAGAAGCTGAGAAAAATGGGCATTGACCCAATCACACACAAACCAATCTCGGTCCCAGCAGCCGATAATGTTGATCAAACCCAAAAAGCCATGGAGGAAGAGGCCGGTACATCTCCACAATCAACCATCACTAGCAGCAGCACTGAACTGCCCAAAGAAGAAGCCGAGTTGATGAATCATAACATGGCACAAATCATAAGCACATTGGAGAATCATGATCAAGAACCATTGCAGCTCATCAACGGCTTCTGTACCGACGAGGTCCCTATGATCGAGCCCCATGAAATCTTGGTCCCCGACTCATCAAGTCCTGGTCTTTCAAGCTCTTCTTCTTCATCGTCATGTTCTGCTTCAATCGACACGTTTCTTGAAGAGTACTTGCAGTTCCCGGATCTTGATTGGCTTTATCATGATCAATACATTTCCGACAACAATTTGCAGCCTAATTTATGGGACGATGATTTTCTGAGCAGTTGGGATGTGATGATCAACGACCAAGAACAGCAACAAGATGTTGAAAGAAAGCAGACTTGTCCGGATCACCCATCGCTTAACCAGTACCAGAAAATGGTCTTTGATCAAGAATCTTCGTGGGCTTTTGGTCTATTGTGAATCTTATTTCATGTTTCTTTACTCTGTAATTTTAGTTTTATGGAAAAAAAAGAGAGAAGATAATAAGAAAGAAAAAAAAATTCAAGAATCCGAGAAAACCCAATCTGTGTGATTTTATTTTAAATTATTTTTTTTACTATTTTGTTTTCATTTGTTGAACAAAAATAACAATGAAAATTGTATGTATATATATTCGTGAATGGAGTTGGAACTTTTCTATATGAAAAAAATAATATTCTTGTCGCTTTTTCTGTATTATTAATTGTTAGTGGTACTGTTTCAGGACATGGTGATTTTAAAAAAAGAGAAGTAGTCCATAAACAACAATTAAGAAATTATTCATCCTATTAAAAGCTAAGCTTAGGTAAAAGGTGCCCATTCAAATGATTTGATTGATTTTCTTCATTAAACGAATTTTATGATGAAATTAAAATAGTTATGTAAAATTGCATTGGACCAATACGTACGTATGCTTATTCTGTAGATGAGCTATATATTGATAATCATGGGACGCAAACTTTTGACGGTGTAATTTATTTGTGTATTAATTATAACTTATGTGTTTGCTTTTAGTTTATTATAAGCATGATTTTGCTTTTGCACGGTAAAGATCATACAGATTGCTTTGTCGTGAAAGCTAATACCGTATGCTACGAGTGACAATGACATGGGTCCAACCTTATTTTGTGTAAAGAAAACTCCATGGGCATCAGTAAGAAAACTACATTAGCACCTTGTTTCCACAATCAATTTTTTCTTTCTGAAATATATATCACATATATTATGTGTTAATTTAGAGACATACTATTGAGCGCATAAGACAATAAGTCGGATACTGTTTAACAATTAGACCAGACTAGACAGCGTAAATGCATACAAACAATGTAATAAATGCGTCCTAAGTCAGACGTAACTAACCTTTTTATTGTCCATACTAGAGATTCGAACCCGATAGTTAAAAGAGAAAACAACTCATTTAACTATTGGACTAGCCCTGATGGTTGTACATGTTGATATAAGACCCAAAAAAAAATTAATTATCATATCTAGAATTTAAATACTTCATTACTTATAGTTATACTGAATAAATTTTAATGACCTCCAATACTTTAACCAAGATAACAAATGTCCTACGGTTTTTTGTACATTTGAAAACTTAATTCGTATTTACTTGACCATCCATAATTGTATTAATGAAGTAGTAGAATTTCAATAGAGAAAATTGAATATTTATAAATTTTAGGGAAAATTCCTATTACTTTTTCTTTTGATAAAAAAGAAGGTAAATGTGTTACAAGAAAACATGAAGGGGCTTTCGGGATAGAAACTACACATCCAAACAAAAGTCTAATATAAACAGGAACCAAAACTCCAACCCCAAATTAGAAGAAGGCAAATTCGGAGCTCATTTGAGTTGGATTAGTGAGCAGTGACACAGGAGTCTCAGACCGAGTGAACCCTCTGACCTCAAAAGGATTGAATGAACAGGGTTTCCGAGATAGAAACTACTAACCCAAACAAAAGTCTGATACAAACGGGAACCAAAACTGCACCCTCTAACTAGAAGAAGGAAAACGGGCCTCCTCTTGATATAGGGGGTCAGGACCGAGTGAACTTTCTGCTCTCAAAGGGACCGAGCAATCCATGCCCCTCCCCCAATCACTAGAGTAGTAAAGGGTCTACCTCAATCCTGACTCCGGAACAACCACTCAAAGGACCCCAAAAAAAAGAGAAGGAGTTTAGAGAGCCTCAAAATGAGAGGATGGAAGAAAGAAACTGCAATTACAAAAACTACTGTCTAACCCCACAAACTCTTTTCTTAACCACGTGTCATCACGCCCTTAATTTGTTTGTTTGTCTCGACACCTAGAGTTGGCTCTACAACCGAAGCCTACAAAAATTTTGCACCAACATTTTTTTTGCCTCAACCCCCAAGAATTGACAAATAAAGTCAATTGTCCGACAATTTTATAGCGTTAGCTTTGCTTTAATATTAAAAATTTAAGGCAACGACAACGGTAACCGTGGCTAGCCGCAGTGTTGCCTATGCCACGTCGGCAGATGTGGGTCCGTGTGACAGGCGTGTCACCCGTACTGGCCCAAAGCAAGGCTAACGGCCGCCAGCATTTGCTCGGTGCTAGCAATTATTTAACATATTTTTATTACAAATTAATTACCAAAAAAACAATAAACAAGAATTAGATCTGTGGGTTTGCGGGAGAGGGACTTGAGGGCGGTAAAGGAGAGAACGACGTTGTCGGAGCAGTTCGCAAGGGTCCGGGAGAGTAGGTGGTGGAACGGCTTCCCGAGACAAGGGCTCCGTCGTAAGGGTCCTTGGCGGTGGGGATGTTCAGGGAGTGGAGGGCTTGGACCTGCTTTGAGTCTAGCGTGGATGAGGAGGTAGTTGGGACGGTAGGAGATGAGCTTCGAGACAGACAAGTGGTGGAATTTGAGGGGGTGAAGGTAGTGAGTGAGAGGAGAAGGAGAGAAAAAGAATGGTGAAAAGGAAGGGTTCCATTGAAGGAAAGAGAGAAAAAAAAAATATTAGGAGAGAGAAAAACTGCTTTTGAATAATTTTTCGTCTTGGTTTGCAGGCTTGGCATCTCATTAAATTTTATCACCGAGATTAACTCGACGACAAAACTAACCGTTGCTAGCACTGCTAGCTTGGCGCTATAATAATTTGACATTTAATGCATATCTAGTACAGTAATAGTTGAGAATATTAGATTTTGCCAGCATTCAAAGATGTGTGCTCTTTGTGAAAACTGGAGCAATACTTGTTGAATTCAAGCACACAGACATTATTAAAGTTGATGGAAAATATGATAGGATAATGCAAATGTGAACGTTACTTGCCGCCACTATAGGACCACTCATCGTTTTACTTCATCTCTCTACCAGACCGAGTAAGCGCATTAAGACACACTCATAATATTATTACATGCTATAATATTTGTTAGAATTTGTATTTATTAAACTGTAGATATAATAAGTATGCACTAAGAATAAATGCAACACTCGTTAAAACTAGTTTAATAGTTAAGCGAGTTATTTCTTTGATCATCAACATTATTATTTGATATATAATATATATAACAAAATTTTCAAAAACAAAAATAAAAAGGATTCTGTGGATTTTCTAGCTTTTGTTTATTCTATTTTTGATAAATAACATAACCGACCTATACAGAGTCATTTAGGTTATCACAACCACACATCAATTTTTTTTTTTGAAACTTCCACACATCATTTTTTTATAGTTAAATGCCATAAATTATACATATAGTGGCAACAAATTGAGGAGCCGATCATTTTCAAAACTCTATAGGATCATATTGACACACAATCCACTATAATGTGATCGTATGTAAATAGTGGATTGAGGTTTTGGTCCCCACCGCATGATGTCAGATCAACGCATCATGCGCATCATTCTCTGCTCACTCCCACCAATTATTCTCTACACTTCCCCTCCGCTGATCACAAGTGGCATGGAATTGGATCGACCTGATCACCTCCACAAAGTCAAAGAGACCCACTCTTAAACTTTAACTGTCCAACACCAAACACATTCTTAAAAAAGAAAAACGAAATGGTCTCATTGTCGCATAGCCCATGGGCCAGTGACAGGCCCACGAGCACAGCTGACGCGTCGCTGATAGCGCGTACGAACACGCGAAGGGCAGGCTTGTGTTACGAAGATGACATGAGGATGGGAACGTGGGGTCGTTTAAAGCAGAGAAAGACAAGAATCCCGTGGGTGGGGAATCTTACCCACTCGCAGTGAAAAACGCGTAGAAGAGAGGCCCGGATCATGTTAAACTGGGGCAACTGATTGTGTCCACTTGTCAACATCTAAGACGAGTGGAGCCCATTGAAGTCAATGCGATGTGATGTGAAGCATTAGTTCGAACCGAACTGAACCTGTGTGTCCTAACATTAACATATCACATCAGGATCAACCAATCCTTGCCTAAACGATTAGGAAATGGTAACTCTTAGGAGGCACTGCGATTTCTCCTCCACTGGTTCCCCACTTGGTTGGGGCGTAAGAGTAACGTTAATAGGGAAGCCGTATTGGTATCACTGTATCGGATACGATAGAGTCAATGAGTACAACGAATATCGATGTTAGTATAAATATAAGGTCAATGGTTTTGACTTCCAGCATCGACGTCAAAATTTTGTAATATTTTTTTATTAAATATAAAATGGAAAATATATAGAATACAAAAACAAAAACATTATGAATAAGAAAAAGTGGAAATACACGAGGAAAAAAAATGTTTAGTTACTGTTTAATATTATCTTGTACATATCGAAGAGTTTGTAGTGTTTGGCCAACTGTTCATCGGTGAATTTGGATGTGTCTTTCTCCTGCAAAATTGTATACATTTGAACGATATCCAGTATTTTCAGCTTTTCTTATCGGGTTAGAAGTGTCTGCGCTTCCTTCATCCATTCCAACTCATACGTTCCTTCTCCTTCACGTGTTCATGTCGTGCGTTCTGAACGAGCAGTATCTTCTCCATATAATCGTTGCGGAGGACCCTCATTTACTTCAATTTATCATTGAATTCACAAGCCGACATGACATCACTGCTATTCCATTTCCCCATGTCTTTTTTGGACGCTTTTTGTCCACAAGGGCGGGCAGGGCATATATGCTTCTGCATTGATGGGTTGTCGTAACACAGGCCTTGCAAGGACGTGTACGAGCCGTCTTCGCCCATCTTCGAGTGCTTGCTTGAGGAAGAAGACACTGTCTGGTTATTCTATTTTGGGTGCGTCCCGATTTTCCGCCAAACATGCTTCAGCACGAAGGGCTTTCCTCTAGTCCTCATGCACTCCTTTTTGGCCACCTCCATTGATTGCCAGACATACAGCTCCGGTGCAACCGTTCGGACCGTATGTAGATGTCGTTGAACAAGGTGACCTTAGGGTCCATCTTCCTCCAGTGGTCTTTGCATTGCTTCGCGATAATGGCCGATCCCAATATCTTAAACTTGTTGTATTGGTCTACAGCATCTCCCCAGTACTTCTCACCCTTCTTCTGGTTGCCACTTAGATAATTGATCGAGTGGTTTAACCAAGCGTCGGTGAGAACCTCCTCATTCTCAATGGGCCACTGGAGTTGTTTACCCTTTCCAGATACTTCGTTGGAGACTTTGTCGGAGTTCTGCTAGCAAGAGGCTATGTCGCCACAACATCCTCGACTTCATCATCAGTAGCGTCCAAGTCGGCTGCCAGGTTGATCGAATTGACAGAGCGGTTCCTCTCTGAAGGTGTTGAAGGTGTACCAACGGAACCACACATGCTCAAAGAGTCTGGCGTGTACGTATTCTGGAAGAGCATTTGGGGACGGACTCCATTCCCTGGCATCCCCAACATGCTGGCCGTATTAACCGCTTCCTATGTCGACACTAAATTACCGATTGCGTCAACGCTCAGCTGCATTATGGTTGCCCGGTAAAGTGGAGGGAATTGGGAAGTCGATCTAGTAATGTTCGACTCGTTATAAAATGATTGGGGCAAGAAACCTGGAGGATATTGGGAAGTCAATCCAGTAACACTAGGATCGTAGTAAAATGCTTGGGAAGCGGTGGTAGCAACGTTCAGTACTGCGAATGGGTTGAATTCGGTGTTGTAAGATTGGGTGTTGTGGGGATCCATTTGTGGTGTTGGTGAATATATCGCGTTGGGAAATGAAAAGATGATATGAAGTAGTGATAGTTTGAGAGAAATGGAGTGTTTGATAGTTGAAATGTGAGGGGGTATATATAGGAGTTCAGTCAATGGTACATTTGTAACTTTTGAGGGTTAGAAAGGCAATTTGGGAAGGAAAAAAAATGCAGAGAGCCGTTGGTTCGCTAATGGCTCTGTAACGTCGTTGACACATCAACGGCTCGATGACGTGACGGTTGTTGATTGGTCAGCATGCCTCGTCGCCACTGCCTGGCATCGGCTCCTCGCAGAAGAGCGATGTTGCTTAGACACCGATACGAACTCTTTTGCGTGCGGTGCAATCACCGATTTCGAAATCCCAACACCGCTCATCACCGGCCCATTGGCCTTACCCTTATATCTTGTTTGTGTGTAAACTAAAAGTAAGTAATATAAAATGAGATTGAACACATATTAAATATTAGTTGTAAATGTTTTGGAGTTTGAGAATAATTTCATATGTTTCACATGACAAGAGAGATAATTTGATCCTTTGCTTGAGAGGGTCATAGTGTCTATCATTCCATATCTGAAAAGGTAATTGAGACATTTTATATTTGTGATTATAAGTTTTAAGACTATTTTCAAGGTTATAAAAGAATCTACAACAATGTCTGTGATGGCTGGCCTTTGATTGGAATACATAGGCCAAATATTGATCTTGGCTTATTGTGAGGAGACGACCTCTGATTTTGGATCGAAGACTAGTTCAACAGCCTCTAATATTGTTAGTTTTTTGCACCACCACCATGACGCCAAATTAGCCTCTGATTGGCGACCTCCGATGCATCTCGTCCAATCCATGTGTGACACGTGGCAGGTTGTTTGGAAAAAAAATCGATCGTTGTCCCCAATGGCAAGAATTTGTGAAGTAAAAAAATATTTTCAGTTATTAATAAAAAACTTCTCCCTCCTATAAATACAAAACAATATATACCTTCATTCCATAATTTCACCTCTCCAAAACTCCAAAATCCCAAGTTTTGTTCTCATCCACACAGAAATGGATTCGAACGAATTGTAGGATTTGTAAGATGAATGCATGAGTGCATCACCATTCTTACATCAGGGGAATTGGACCAGGACTACGACACTTTGATGAACCCACCTATTGGAGAAGCATCGTCTAACAACCATCATCGGAACAAGAGAAAACATATGAGATGATGTCGGGTGGAGGGCCACTAGTGACTAATGACGATTACTTTTTCGTCCATCCGATGTATGAGCCGAGCCTGTTTCGTCGTCGTTTCCTGATGGAGTACATTTTTAATCGCATTTTAGCTAACTTGGTGGAGTATGACGATTACTTCATTTGAAAGACCAACGTTGCTGGTATATTGGGATTTGGTCCATATTAGAAATGCATGGTTGCCCTTTGAATGTTGGCTTATGGTTGCTTCATTGATTCTTTAGATGAAAGCATATGAATGGGTGCCTTAACCATCATGGAATGCCTTCGACATTTTTGTGCTGTCGTGATCGAGATATACAAGCACCGACATCTGAGACGACCTAACTCTGATGACATGGCACATTTATTAGCCATGTGCGAGAGACTCGACTTCTAAAGTATGATCCAAACTTGATCGCATGTATTGATAGTGGAAGAAATGTCCAGTGAGATGGAATTGTCAATTTACATAAGATGATCAAGGAGTCCTAACAATCATGCTCGAGATTGTTGCATTACACGACTTGTGGATATGACATTGTTATTTCGGTGCGATTGGGTCGAACACGATATCAATGTTCTGAATAAGTCATTGTTGTTCTTCGAAGTACTTTGAGACCAACAACCTTTCGTTGACTACATAGCGAACATTACGTGCTAAAACTATCCTTACTACTTATGTGATGACAATTATCCTTAGTGGAGTCGATTTGTTAAACTTGTTATAAGACCGTTGATGATGAAGGACATAATGTTTCCCCGACACCAGGAAGGTTCAAGGAAGGATGTTGAAAAAACATTTGGAGTTCTTCAAGCTCGTTAGCATATCATCACTGATCCAGCTCGTGTTTGGGACAAAAAACTAATGGTAGATTGAAGGGTTGAAATACATCACATGTACGCAGCGGAAAAATCATTCAATCCAAAAAAAAGATCTATAGCATCTAAATCAATGATAAAGACGATGACAAGTGATTTAGCTCTGAAAGTACGAAGCCTTTAGTGTATCCATACCGAGTAACGATATGATGCTCTGAACTCTTGAGATGACTTTTGAGATGAAGAACAATTCTTCATCTTGGGAGAGAATAGAGGGTAGAGAGAAAAATATTAACACATTAATCGTTAACCTTAATTAATCCTAATATACATGATAACTAACGTGTGGTAAACCTACCCGATAAAGCAGGTAAATTCACTCCACGATACGACAGTGAACCGGTCAAGTAATACAGGCTTTGTAAACAAAGGCCCGGTGTATCGTATCCGTGGGAACTAATAGACACCAACTTTATCCCATCCCTTTTCATCTTTCTCTTATCCCAAAATTTTCCCCACTCAAGAAGCAACTAAGCCAAGAAATGAGGGTTCAAATAACAACATGGATATAAAAAGAAACGAAAGGGCACATTGGCTTATAGTGTTCGGGTTTAGAAATGAAAGGCTCAAGCACAAAGAGGGTGACTATGGATAAAATAATAATCAGGGTAGGCAAAATTTAGCACAAACGGTCCAAAGATGGCCTAAAATCATTT
>JAYMSW010004148.1:0-11310 GCA_036897725.1 Erodium texanum
ACATGATTGTGGAGGATGAATGTATCAACTACACTTGTTCGAAAGAATTCGCTGATATTCCAAACGTTGACCATTCACAGTGGACACATCTTCCATAAGTTCAGAGCGAACCGATTGATTTTATGAGGGATGTGATTATGTGGCAGTCTCGATACCGCAACAATCGAGTCCACCATGCACTAAAGGTAGACCTAGTTGAGCACATCTACTCCAAATTCGGGCCCAATACCGCGAATGATTCGGAGATGTAGATGCAATATGCAACACAAGACATCAATTTTAAAATTCTGTTTGTCTTGTTTTCTATGTGATTTCGGCATGGTTATGTAATAAAGTAAGATTACTTTACAGAAGTTTAATTTCGAACCAACGTATAAATGAACTTAAAAAAATAGCCGAGAATTTTACCGCCTACATAAAATTTTGAAGAGTAGGGTAGGCAGGAATTTTCTCGGTTGAACATGATCACTACAGTAAGTACTGAAATTTTATAAATACCATCAGCTGCTCATCTCTAACTCATACCTAGATAGCTGCGAGCCATGGTCGGGAACTATGATTTATCCTCTGGAGCATCAGACTGCTGGTGCAAGTGGTCTCCCCCTCCAGCCCTAGATTCTCCTCTTCTCGGCGACCCTAATGACCCTGACGGTAGATCATACGACCGGTACGGTTCCTTTCCTCCTCCCTTGCCTCCAGTTAAATAGGACCTGACCCCTCCACCATTGCGTCATGTTCAAGAGCCTGAGCCCCCAAGTAATCTAGAGATTCAGCCTCCAAGTGAAGATGAACCAGATCCTCCCGTTGAGGAAGAAGCTCCCCCTGGGTACTATGGGGATGATGAACAGTTTGACGATTCCGATGAATGATGGTAGACATGAAATCTAGAGAAACCTAATTTTCAATCTATATTGATCTTCGACATATTTATGTAATTTTTAAGTTTTATTAAAGAAGTAGTTGCTTAAATTAATTAAATACAGTGAATAAACGTATTTGAATCAAAAAATCACATTAAAAAAAAATCCTTTTTTATTGTCTAATTCGACCCAATGAAGAGGTTCCACTATAGGAGTTTTAGCCTCTTCCCATGCAACTGCTTCTAAGCCTCTTCCCAAACAGAAAGAAAAAAACAAACGAATCTACTCAACAAAGAGGCTCCATTGTGTATGCTCTAATGCCACGTCACCCACTAAAAAACAACACATTTGTGCGTTCAAACCTACATCAGGGGCAAAAATGTCATTTTGCGCAACAAAAAATATATAGGTGATAAAACTTGTGCATTAGGTGATAAGCTTCTGATTCATTCAGACCGTAACACATATGTTGATAATCTATGTATAGTTTGGTGATAAAAATTGTGTATCTAGGTGATAAATTTTTTGATACATTAGGACAAAGATGTGAATGTTGATAATTTGTTATAGTTTGGTGATAAAAATTATGCATCTCGTTGATAAACTAAATGAAAATTTTGGTTATAAAATATGTTGCCACAGTTGATAAACACATGTTGTTGGAGTTGATAAAACATGTTGCTACATTTGATAATATGTGTTTCTAGAGTTGATATGTTACTGTAGTTAATAACTCATTTACATAGTTGATAAAACCTTTTTGTTATAGTTGATAAAAATATGACCACCTAGATGATACATTATTTCTTTTGTTTCATTCTCCTTATTTCATCGTAGCTCGTATCAAGCTCGTTTCACATGGTCGAAGTGATAAAATACATGCTTAAGTGACAAAAAAAAAAATGTTTGGTTGAGTTGATAATGCTGAAGTAATAAAAATCTTTAGTAGAGTTGACAAAAATGCATGTTGGGGTGATAAAAATATATACTAGAGGTGATAAAAAAAACATAGTAGATAAGATAAAAGTGCATGTTGAAGGTGATAAAAATGTAATACGGAGGTGATAAAAATACATGTTGAAAGTGATAAAAATACATGTTGAAAGTGATAAAATATATATGTTAGAGATGATAAAGATGTTTAGTGGAGTTGATACAAGTGCATGCTATAGGTGATAAAAATGCACATTGTAGGTGATAAAAATACATATTATAGGTGATATAAATACATGTTATGGGTGATAGAAAAATGCATGTTGAGGGTGATAAAAATGCATGACGGGGGTGATAAAATTTCATGCAGTAGCAATAAAATCAACAAAATAAAAACCTCGAATCCAAAACAATACATTCTCAATCTTTTCCTAAGAACGAAATCACAATCAAACGATGAGTATATATAAAAAAATCGAATTCCAAATCTTCAATTTGAAATAGGCGGAGGAGGTCAACGAAATTTCAATATGAATTTTTAAATCAAAATTTGAGATACGAGAGAGAGAAAAACGAGTTTCGATTTGAATTCTCAAATCGAAATCTTGGATGTTAGAAATTTTTCATATCAAATATGAGAGAGAGACTAGATTTTTTGTTTGAGGAGAGAGAAAAAAACGCGTTCCAATTAGGGTTTGGAGAGTAGTTATAAAAAAACTACAATATCCCTCTTTTAGTGTAAAAAGACTAAATTATATTATTTTGTCATCTTGTGTGTTGTCAACATATGAACTCTTTCTTTTTGAGATGAATGGTTCAAGTGAGTTCTCTAGTTTGTAGGTTAAACAAAGATTCTCACTTTATTTTGTCACAACTTCAACAATAGGGATGTCCTTTAAAGATCTTATTTTACATATTATTTCTCACTTAAATTATTTTTAATGTCTTCTTCTAAAATTATAAGTTGACAACTTATCTTGATGTGTCAACACAAAAAAAAAAGTTATACAATACAAAACAAAACATTTGTATATGACAAACTAAGTTCAACATTCTTTCGTCCAACAAAATTATCATCAATCCACAGTTTTTCCCTGCTGAAGGCCAAATTATGATAAGTGGAATAGAGATTATAGAAATGTCAATACAAAGAGTGATTGAAGAAGAAAGTGACAAGATCAATAGTTCTTTGATATGGTTATTACTTGTAAGAAATGATTTGCGAACTCATGTTTCCTGATATGAATAGATGATACCTTTATGTACGATTAAATATAACATAATTGATACATTATAATGTATTTATGTATAAGAAACTTTATATGTATAAAATTGGAACCTAGTGTGACTCAATTTCGCTTAATAGTTCGTCTTATGTTATAGATATATTTAGAATCACATAAACTCCATCAAATTTACAAAACAATTCCAACTATAAGTCAAAATAAAATAAACATATAAATAAATCATAAATATTTATCATCGTGTGAAACGTGTAAATTTTTTTAATTTAAAAATAATTTCGATAAATGAAAACCAAAATTCATGGATATTTTTAACGTACAACTAATTAGTTCATTAATTAATTAATTTTTTTGACATAATTTATTCATTAAATTTAAAAGTTATAAGATACGCACTAATAAAGGTTAGTCGAAGCAGATCAGTCGCCACAGTAAATTAATAGTGCCGTCAAAACGTATAGATTCATGATTTCGCCCAACCGTTGCCACGTACATTTATTTTAATCATTTAATTGATTTTGTTACTACATTATCTAAAGATCAGCGGTCAGGAAAAAAAGTATTCAATCCAACGGCCATGAAATGGAGAGTGCAGGTGCTTATAATAATAGGATCTCGCCGTAAAAATTCTCCAGAAGAGATGGTGAGGAAAGGAAGTGGCAGCATGAGTCACAGTGGCGGCTCTTCGTCATCGTGCTTCTCCAATTTCTGGACCTCGGCTCTCAGGTCCAAGGTCCTGTCTCCTCCTTCCTCCGACACCGCCGTCCACCCCGCTTCCGGCGATGGCCTCGTCCGCCGCCTCGGCCTCTTCGATCTCGTCCTCATCGGCATCGGCGCCTCCATCGGCGCCGGCATCTTCGTTGTCACCGGAACCGTCGCCCGGGATGCCGGCCCCGGTCAGTTCCCCCTTCATTTCTCAATTCTAATGACATGACTGATTATTTTCAGCTGAAATCGATTAATCAACCAATTTATGTTGAAGAAGAATTTTTGGTATGATTGATTCTAGTATATGTCAAAATTAGGTTAATGGGATCCATTTGCTATTTTTTGTGTAATTTTATAGTTTCTGGTGTTGATTTTCATAATGGAAATGGGTTTAGAGACAGAACTGCAGCTCCGATTGGATAAGAATCTCAATATGTTACTTCTGGGAGGTTATGAAGGACACTCCTTTGAGACTGCTCCAATTTTTCGTTTTTAGAAGAAATGGAGTCTGAATTTTTCTCTAACACATCATTGTCGTTACCTCTGTTGAGCAATGAAAATCTCATACAGTGGAAAGGATTGCTGTGATTGTGCTGTTGCTGGGTATTCATTATTTGCTGTTTATTATGATGCAGGAGTGACAGTCAGCTTCTTGCTTGCTGGAGCATCTTGTGTGTTAAATGCCCTCTGTTATGCAGAAATGGCTGCCAGGTTTCCTGCTGTTGTTGGAGGAGCATACTTGTATACATACTCAGCTTTCAATGAACTCACAGCATTTCTTGTTTTCTCACAACTAATGCTTGATTATCATATTGGAGCGGCTAGCATAGCAAGAAGTTTAGCTAGCTATGTCATTACACTTCTAGAGCTCTTTCCGGTTTTCAAGCATGATATTCCAAGTTGGATTGGGCATGGCGGCGAAAAGCTTCTTGGAGGAGTTATATCTATTAACATCTTAGCACCTATTCTCCTAGCAATTCTGACTATTGTTCTATGCTTGGGTGTCAGAGAATCTTCAGTTGTGAACTCATTCATGACTTCAATGAAGGTGCACAATTTGTTCCTGAATTAGTATCCTTTTTCTTTGTGGATGTGGGTATGTGGTGCAGCAGGTCCAATTCTTGTGGAACCATGCAGATCACATACCATTGATTTTAAGCATACTCTCTGCTCCCAGGGGACTTGTTTTTGTTTGCGTCATTATCATCAGTTAACATTGAATATTAAAAATAAACAAAATCTGAAGGTAACTTGTTATAATTTTTGGTGCAGGTTGTTATTGTTATAATAGTCATATTTGCTGGTGCTTTTGAGGTTGATGTTGCAAACTGGACTCCCTTTGCTCCAAATGGATACAAAGAGATCTTGACTGGAGCTACTGTTGTATTTTTCGCATATGTTGGGTTTGATGCAGTGGCTAATTCAGCTGAAGAGGCAAGGAGGCCTCAGGTGTGTCATATTGAATTGATACAGTTCCTTTCTGCAGTTAATGTGTATGTGATATTTCAGATTTACATCCTACACTAGTCCTTATTCTTAACCTCAGTTTTGCTTTTACTTTTAGAGGGACTTACCTATAGGCATCATGGGAAGCCTTGCTGTGTGCATAGCATTATATGTTGGTGTATGTTTAGTCATCACTGGGATGGTGCCTTACAACTTACTGGGTGAAGACGCACCTTTAGCTCAAGCTTTTACTCAGAAGGGTTTGAAATTTGTTTCTATTCTCATCAGCATTGGTGCTGTTGTTGGCCTTACAACAACTCTGCTTGTTGGTCTCTATGTTCAGGTAAGTTATGTTAAGTTTAGTTATGACATGCCTTCTTTATGTGATATGCAGCTGTATCAATGATTAATATTTGGCATGAGCAGTCACGGCTGTATCTTGGGCTTGGAAGGGATGGTTTACTACCTGCTGTATTTGCCAAGGTACACCAGACACGTCGCACTCCTGTTCATTCCCAGATCTGGGTTGGTATTGTTGCAAGCATTATGGCCGGACTGTTTAATGTTCATATCCTCTCACACATTCTTTCAGTTGGGACACTGGTATGGTATCATTCCTTTTGCTTGTATTGTATTTAGTTGGCTCGATTATTCATGATTTAGTTTGGGCTTGAGCTAAGTATCCATGTGCTTACAAATTATTTCAATTTTTGTAATTACCAGTAACATCAGTCTCTACTTGTGAGTTTCTATACCTGGTAGAACTGTATTGAGTTGAAGTGTGAGTCTCACATTGTTGTATTTCGATTGTTCCAGACAGGTTATTCTGTTGTTGCAGCATGTGTTGTAACTCTTCGATGGAAAGAAAAGACAGCAAATCAGCTTTCTCCAAAATGTATTTCATTGTGGCAGGAAGGTGTCATTTGCCTCTTTACAGTTGCATGCTGTGGCTTTACTGCTGGAGCGATCTATCGTTTCAGTGTTCCATATTTATTTCTTATTATACCTGGAGTTGCAGGCATACTTGCTGCAGTAACTCTCTATTGCCGTCAAGTGAGTACTCGTCTCTTTAAATTTCTTCTAATAGCTGAATTACATCATAATGATTCCAATGGAAACAATTCCAGAGGAGATATATTTGAAGTTTCTCAAATATTTGGAGTGCCCTTGTTCATATAACAGGCCTACCTATACCTTATTAAGACAGAAATGGTAAATAATGTCTTGCTCCTGCCTCACTCTGGATAAGTTTCACTAGAAACATAGGAGATTGATGATTAATTCTGTTCTCCTTATCAAATAAATTTGGGATGTTTTGTCGTGTGCATACTTCTTTTGGATTAGCTACAGGAGTCATTCATGGGATGAATTTAGGCCATGCCCTGTAGGTTGATTTACCAAGCCTTAAGCAGTCCCTGCACATTATTTGTGGCTTATTTACTCTTATTTGTTTTTCCAGGTTTATATGGATTCTCCAGGCTTCTCGTGTCCCTGGGTTCCTATTTTGCCAATTCTTTGCATCTTCTTCAACATGTTTCTGTTTGCTCAGGTATGCTAAATAATCATCATTGACATGGTCTGAATTGCCTTTACAAATAACTATTCACTTAAATCCATTAAATAGATGGACACGGTAAATTAGAAATCTTTATTACATAGCTGATAAATGACTGGTGCATTTAACAGCTACACCACGAAGCATGGATTAGGTTTGTCATCCTCAGCATCATTGCTACTGGTATTTATGCTTGTTACGGGCAATATTATGCTGACCCAAGCTCTGATGAAACTATCATTTACCATAGGGCACTGGCTGATGAAGCTAAATATTAAACATATGTAACAATGATTATTCATGGACTTGTTCCGTTGTGGTATACTCTATGATTTGTATAGTATATTGCATGCACTTGTATGACAATACTACTTTGGTGGAACCAATAATTGTGACAGTTGTATGTATAAATGATCTGTGACTTGTTTCAACAGTTACACCATGAAGGATGGTTTAGGTTTCTCATCTTGAGCATCGTGTCAATGGGTATTTATGCTTCTTACGGGCAATTTCATGCTGATCCAAGTTCTGATGGAACATTTGTTTAGCATAAAGAGAGAAACTGATGGAAATGGCAGCTACCAACACTTGGAAGGGAAGGAATGGGGTTTTTTTTGTCAAGGTAACGAGAGCAGGACTGACGTGTGGATGTGAATAAAAGGGGGTTTCGGTTATGAGTTGAGAGTGGAGAGGATTTTGAAAGATGACTTTTGATCCACTTTTTGTGTAGTTTTCTCAGGCTTGTAGGAAACTCGTATGGTACAAGTGTCAATAAAAACCAAGGATGTAATGTGGAGGAGTTTGCATCGGCTTTTAATGATGTGAAAAAAAGTAGTGGTTTAGGTTGTAAATAATCTTCAATGAAGGCGCGTTTCACACTCAAAACATTGTGGTTGGAATGGTATGTAGTTAGAGGAATCAAATTCTATTTCCCTTGTTACCTACAAGAGTTAACATACCTGAATATGATATTGTGGTCTCTTCTAGTAGTTGAACACTTCACGGCTCTTGACCTTGTGATGGATGTTTTAGCATTAGAGCAATACCAGGCTCATGACAACCTAAGACATGCATAGTCGTCTTAGGTTCTAGCCAGTAAAGATGATAAACGTTGACAAGATTCTGTTCATCTAGATGTTACAATAAGTGTTCATTAGTTTGTCCATACAATTTTTTTTTTTAACAAGAGGAACCCTTACTATTTAAGACCCCACAATGAGTCTTACCCTTAACCACATCTCGAAGGAACCCCAAAAGATCAAACATGAGAAACCTTCTTCTCGGAGTGTGTTGCTATTTCGCGAGGTACTGAATTTGCTCCTCTACGGATCGCAAAGAAGACCACCCCTCCAAGATCTTCAGCCAAGACTCTGATATAATCTAGAATTACTCCCTCTATCATTTCTATACACTCACTCAAGCGAACATCAAAATACTCTTCCAGGTAAGTAATGCTGGCAGCAAATTGATTGTGCGTAACTGCCCAGAGGCCTATCGCTCTCGCATGTACACCTTCGCCTACATTGTGTGATGATCGCCGATCACCAATGGACACTTGTAGAATTCAGTGGATCGGAGAGGAAGCGGGAAGAGCAATTCAAATTAGGGCTTCAAGTGAAAAGAAGAAGAAACTAGAAGAAAGAGCGGCACACGAAGAAGTCACTTACAAACATGACAACGTTTCAACTCGGTCGAGGGACTAAAATGGTGACTCACCAACAGACAGCTAGAATATCATCGACCTAGAGAAACCGAGGTTTACCGAACCCGGTCTTCCCAACACTCATCAACAAACAGCTAGAATATCATCAGCCTAGAGAAATCCAGGTCCAGTTCAAGCTACCAAACCCGATGTTTCCAATAATTGATGGTACAGATGTAAGAAAGTAGGTCAAGAAAAGCTCCAAAGAAAATTTCTTCTACAACATTCCAGATGATACAAAGGTTAAATTGGCTACTCTGCACTTCACAACAAAAGCTTATACTTGGTTCAACCAATATCAGGTTTACGAGAGATTTATTACACGGGAAACTCTATGTCATGACTTGATGGTTAAGTTTGACGACATAAACCATCAGGACCGTATTGTAGAGTTCAAGCAGCTATACCAAACTAGAAGCAAATAAGAATGTCAAGAAAAATTTGAGTTGAGAAGTATTATTTGCATCAGAAATCACACTCTATCATAAGAATTTTACATGTCAAACTACATTGAAGGCCTGAAACAACACTTGAGGTCTAGGATCCTAATATTCAGCCCTTAACAAAACAATACCTTAACTCCTAAAGTCATAAATTGGGCGAATAAAACAAGACAGGTAGAGATTCAACAATGACAGTAAAGACAAGTGGAAAAGGTTCTTCCATGGAGCTTAGATCTAGTTTGCCTCTGTCCATCAACAACATTTTAGAAACTCCCCATAAACCCCACAAGTGTGAGGAATCCATCATCTTTAAACTTCTCAAATACGTTGTTTGCACTTTCAGATATTGATGTTCTTCTCATCAAAAGCCACATGCTCATACCTCTGAAGTAACCCGGAATCCATATTTCTTGGATATTGAACATTGTTTGTATCCATTCATTTCCCTAAAGATTATAGCCAGAGATTATCGAATTCTATTGCTTTTCTAACTCTTTAGGTTCTATATAATTGGAACAGACAACAACATCAAATCTGGAATGAAATTTTGGATCTTTATATGTTGAATGTGGAACTTGCACAATTGATTTCTAGAAAAATTATCATTCACAATCTTGAGAATTATCACATGCAGTCTTGATAATTATCACACATTGTCTTGACAATTATCACATAGAGTGCTTAGAGTTATCACACAGTCTAGATAGTTAGACACGAAGTCTTAACAATTATCACACAAAATCTTGATAGTTATCACAAAGAGTGTTTAGAGTTATCACACAAAGTCTTAACAGTTATCACACAATTTCTTCATAATAGCTATCATGCAAAGTTTTGACAGCTATCACACACAATCTTGATAGTTAAGACACGAAGTCTTGACAGTTATCACATACAGTATTGAGGGTTATATACGGAGTGTTTAGAGTTATCACAGACATTCATTAGAGTATCACACATTATTGCATAAATTAGAAATATGGCTTACATTTAGTGACAGTTTCTGAATTATGTGCCATATACATAATAGATGTCTACTCTCTGATAGAATTTGGGCTATTGCCTTTTTCATTGCAGTATCTTGATCCGTGACAATAATATTAGGTTGGTTGTTATTGCCTCCAAGAAGTGGCAAAACACTCGCTCATAAGATTTTGTGTCCTCGATTTGGATGAGGGCGGCTCCAAAATTCACTGATTTTTTATGATTGTCAATTCTAGTGAAAGGTGAAAAAATCATTTTGAAGACAACACAATTATCACATACTTGAATAAAAATTATCATCTACTAAACCTTAAATTATTACATCTGCATTACAATTAGTTTGGAAAGAAGTTTACATGTTGGTTCTGTAGGTCAAGTCGAAAGATACAATATCACCAAAACGATCAAAGTCTTGTCTTGCTATCGCGTTACACCAAAATATACGTGTCAGATTATAAGTTTCATTTGTGTCAAAGTTGAAGTAAAATTGCTTGTGTGTATCTGTTTTGGTGAAGAGTGCATTGACATCACCTATATATGCTTTGAGACTTCTCACATAATTCTTGAAATCTATATTGAGAGCCCCAACATGTTCTTGGCCACCAACACTATTTTATGTACCTCATATGCTCTTGTTGAATCTAAACTAGCAGGGGCACAATAGTTTATAAATGTTGCATGACTGGGGGTGATGTGTCTATTGGACTTCAAATAATGAAGATTACCGATTGTCACCAAGGAGTGATTGTGTTTTTTCATGAAGTGATATATGATGTCCTTTGCCATCCATTTTTTCGATATCATAGCCTTGTATCTCATACGTGTACTCAATCTATTGTGTATCTTAGGCTTTGGACCATTTGAGTGTTGATTACCTTTCTTCGGACATGTGATATACTTCAAAACAATTTTGTAATGTCCTTTTTGTTGTGATTTGAGGCGAGTATCAAATGCTTGTGTGTATCTGTAGTACAAAGTACTAGCTCATTCTTAAGTGTCAAACTCTTGATTAACGTATGGTTTTAATGTTGGATCACACTGTGGAGTCCATGTCTTTTCATAACCATTGAGTTCATTTGCATCGAAACATGAGATATTATGTGTAGATGAACTTATCTGGTCAATGAAATAAATAGTAGTTACCACACGACAACAATACAATTATCATATGTCAAATATACAATTATCACATGTACACAATGGAGTTATCATATTACAAAAAAAAAAAGTTATCATAGGATCAAAGATAAGTTATCAAATGCAAATTCACCTTTAAGATGATGTATTATTGCATAACAATGCTTAATGCTCTAAGGTATCAAATGCAAGTTATCACAGGACTAAGATCAATTTATCACAGCATCAAAGAAAAGTTATCACAAAATCAAAGAGAATTTATCACAAGATTAAAAACATGTTATCACAGGATCAAAGA
>JAYMSW010004149.1:0-11309 GCA_036897725.1 Erodium texanum
CGGCCGCGGGGCTGCGTTTCCCATTTTCCCGCCCGCTGCCGCCAGAATTGAATACGATGAAGATGCCGCCATTTTTTTCTCAGAGTTCTCTCCGTTTCTGCGCATTTTATGCTCCGGTTGAAATTAAATACGACGTGTCATTCGGAATCTAAATACGACATGTCGTATAACTTTGGATTGTCAACTCTCACCACTGATAGTGAATAATAATGATAGCAGCAATTGAAAGAACGACATGTCGTTTCGTCCACGGCGTGCCATATATAAATGGGAATCAGAGGAGTGGCTCTGCAATAGAGAGAGAGGAGAGACGAAGACGAAGCCATGGGAGTGCTTGAAGGTCTATACAGGGTGATCATGCGCCGCAACTCTGTCTACGTCACGTTCATCATCGCCGGAGCTTTCGCGGGCGAGCGTGTAAGCTTCCTATTTTATTTCCACTTTTTTTTTATCTAAGCGTATTTGCATGTCTACGATCTACATAGAAATGAATCTGGAATGCTGGAGGAGAAATTACAACGCATGAGATTGATGATTTTTATGAAATGTGTGATTTATTTTGTTCTGGTGGGGAATTTGGAATGGTATTGATGAAGATGAAAATTGAATCCGATGATTGCTGACAAAAGTTTCTAGGTTTTGGTTGTTATTTGATGGATTTGTATTTAGGTGCTTAGTTTGTATATTTGATTGTGTGCATATCTTTGAATGGCATGGATTGATTTTGTCCTTTGACCTCCAGTAGATCAAGTCACTAAAAATTAGGTATATTGGATTTATGAGATGGCTTTGTTAGTACTGGAACGAAAACATGCCCAGCCAATTGGATTCATGAGATGGCTTTGTTGACTTTTGTAAGGATAGGCTTGATCGGAAAAGATTAGGCTTTTGGGGTAACTACGTGCTTTGGGATTAATGTAAGAGTTGACCAATGTACCCATAAGGAGACAAGGAAATGTCGCTATAAATTGTAGTGCAGGAGTGTGGATATTTTTAAGACGGGAACCGCCATCCTCCAATATGAGTTGTTTTCTTACCAAAAACTCGGGGATGGTTTATATCAAAGCTAGTGCTGCTTGTGGAAGGATATTAGCAAGAAGGTTGTTGGTAGGCTGAAAATCAGGCGTAAAACTTTTGTTACATCCTTTATGAAGCATAAGACATGGACAGAAGTTGTTCGTAAGGATTTGGAAGATAGGGGTATCACTAAGGATTTTGTAATCGAACACATGCAATGGAGAATGAGTATTCATGTGAATGACTCAATGTGATCTGCATTTGGTTCATGGAGCCTACCCCAATTGTTTGGGGATATGGCTAAGTTGTTGTTATGGCTCATGATTTACCAATATCTGACATGGTAAAGGTGTTAATTAAATGTTACTAATAGATGAAAGAGGTAGGTTGTTTAAGTAGTAGTCCAAGTCATATCTATTATTTAGCAAGATGAATGACTAATTACAAACAAATGAGAATCGAAAGTAAAGTGTAAGGTTGAATATCTAGGAACTCATTTTGTCCTCTACTTCTCTAGTGTTCTCTTTCTTGTTCTTTGTGTGTTTCCTTTTTTATTTTCTAAGGTTGCTTAGGTTTTATAATAATGAACCAAAAATTTGTCTTGATTGCAGGCTGTTGAGTATGGAGTTCAGAAGATATGGGAGCGCAACAATGTTGGGGTACTCCTCCTCCACTATGACTGTAGTATGAATTGAATTCTCTTTGAGTAGTAATTTCGTTAGTATTTGAAACCTCATTATGCTATCAGTTCAATACTTGTTTTTCAGTCTGATTTGTATCTGCTCGAGTTTCAACATTATGAGGCCCAATCTAAGAAGAAAATGTTTTTTTTTTGGTTACATGAGAGATGACTTTCAGAGTTCTATTTCCACATCATTTTTATGGATTTGCTGGTTATTCATTCTGATAGTTGAAGGAACAATTATACTTTTATACTCTTAACAATCACCATCCATTTCATTCTGATTTTCTTGTGAAACTGTAGTTTCTCATCGGAATCCATAACATATAGTTTACTGTTTACCATATCATGAAAACATCATCCAAGTCATATACCGGAACCATGAAAGTTAGTAGAGTCATAAGTTTAAAGATGATGTATGCATTCTCACATCGGGACATTCAATTTACAAAACCTTGTTAGCTTTCTTTCATACCTTCCTTGTAAAGTAGTGTAATGATTTCACCTTTTCATGCTCTGTGTAATGCAGAAGCGGTACGAGGACATATCTGTTTTGGGACAGAGGCCGACTGAATAGAGATTATTTTTCTCCCCATTTGGCGACAGATACAATCAAAGATCGATCATTTTCATTAATTTTCACAAAGTTCCACATTTTGGAAATACGCTATTGTTGTGAGTCAATGGGGAAAGTTTGATTATCCTTTAATAATCATGTTTTGCTGATTATCATTGTCAATTGTACTTATTATTGAATGGTTGAATTCAAATCAACATTTTTTCTATTACTTGTGTTTATCTTGCATGCTCACATCAGATCATGAGCAAGACAAACAATTTTTACCTTTGAGATTGATAGTTCAAGATTGTATAGTTTTGCTATCTTAATTGGGACATGTATCTCTTAGATACATTAAACAATTACCTAATAAAATGTCTCATATACCTTTTCGGACATTCTTATTGAAAAATAAATAAAATCCGACGAAGTATGATATGAGGAAAACATCAATTACTAAGTCCCTACTGTCATCGATTATACAAAAAACGAAAGGTAAACTTGCCAGAAGCATGAAAAATATCATAAATGCGCTTTTGAATATAATATGAAAATAGAGACAATCGTTCATTAGGAATTGTCCAAAGTGTCAGGAAAATGGAATTTCCATCTCAAATAGGGGTATTTTAGTCTTTTCGATACAAAATTACAGTTTTTTTTATTTATGATTTCCAGAAATTTTACGATTAGTTTTGACATTTTTCTTTTTGTAAGGGAAACACTGTAAGACACATCTGAAAATAGGGACCAAACTGAATAAAAAATGTAAAGTTGGGACGATTGTAAAATACTTAAGAACTAAGGGGCGTAAAGGAGAATAAAAGCAAAAGGAAGTGTCACAGAGTTCCTCAATGGGATCGTCGAACACACGTTGATATCTATACCAATCCTTCAAAGCCTCAAACACGAAGCGAACAAAAACGCAGAGCATATCGTCACAATCACAGGTCTCTCTCTCTATCTTAATCTTCTCATTGATTTTCATTTCATCGATTGATTGAAATTTCTGTTCAGATCAATCGAACTTTGTCATGAATTTCTGCTACTTTCTCGCCAATTTGTTTCGACTTCGTCTCGTAGCTACTGTTGTATGATCTTCTGGAGCTTCTTCCAGGTGTTCAGGGTTTAGTTCTTTTTGAATGTTTAGTTGCAATTCATGCTTGTAATTGTGGATCTATCAATTGGGTTATGTGTGGTTCGTAGCATTTCGGCGGAGTTAATGATTATTGTCTCATGAATTGTGGTGCAATTTGTGAGCATGAGCTCAATTGAATGTGTACTGAGTTTGGTGGATTGTTGAATTTGATATATGCATATTGGATGTAGAATTTGGCATTTCCTTAATTTTGATTGTCTTTGTGAGCATTTTGTGGGGGGTTTTTCACGCAGTTCTAGCTGATTTGATTAGGATATGAGCTCAATTGATGTGTACTGAGTTTGATAGATTGTTGAATTTGATACATGCTGTTGAATGTAGAACTTGGTATTTCCTTAATTTTGATTGTTCGTGTGAGCAATTTGTGGGTTTTTTTTGTGCAGTTCGAGCCGATTTAATTAGGAGATGAATCAGAAAGGGTTGATATATAGCTTTGTGGCAAAGGGGACTGTTGTTTTAGCAGAACATACCTCGTATACTGGGAATTTTAGTACCATCGCTGTTCAATGTTTACAGAAACTGCCTTCAAATAGCAGCAAGTACACATATGCCTGTGATGGGCACACATTTAACTTCCTCCTTGACAGCGGGTTTGGTATAAATTCTTCTCCTTTGTAGCTTAGCTATGGTGTGTGATTGGTATATATATGTTGATTAAGTTAGGAGAGGATCAAATACAAATATGAACGCACGATAATTACAAAATCAGTACACAAAATGATAATTATAATTCGAATCATGAAAGGTTTGTATTTTGTAATTATCATGTGTTTGTATTTTGAGGGATTTGTATTTTGAGGTATTTGTATTTGAACTTACCAGATTAAGTTGTTCGGGTTTGCAGTTTTTCTCGTTGTGGCGGATGAGGCAGTGGGGAGGAGTATACCTTTCGTGTTCCTTGAGAGAGTAAAGGATGATTTTAAGCAGTGCTACGGGGCGAGTATTGGGAGTGGAGAGCAGCACCCACTTGCTGATGACGAAGATGATGATCTCTTTGAAGATCGGTTTAGCATTGCATACAATCTGGACAGAGAATTTGGGTCTGTACATGATTGGTGATATGAATTTTGAACTTTCAATATCGTGTATTGCAATATTGTTTCATAATGTGATGTGTTTTTGGTTAACAGGCCTAGGCTTAAGGATCACATGCAATATTGTATGAATCATACAGAGGAAATGAGTAAGCTCTCGAAATTGAAGGCTCAAATAACTGAGGTCAAGGGGATTATGATGGACAACATTGAGAAGGTATGCTTTCTTTCTCTCATTGGAGAAGATTAACTTTTTATCGCTATTCCGGTTTTTATTTCCTAAGGTAGTACTTCTAAATCCATGCATACCGTTATTGGTGTTTTTCATACTTTAGTTTACTTGAAACTAATGTATTAACTCTGCAAATGAAGATCATCTAGTTAAAATTTGGCATTTTTAGGAAGTCTGAATTGGAAAACGGTTTCTTTATTAACATTTGCTAAAATGTGTTTACATTAGATGTGTATGATCTCTTGTGCCATGAAAATGTTTGTACCATTATGTTCATTAAATTTATCCATTGTTGTGGTGCATAAACAGACTGCTTATCCTTAACTAAGACGTTATTTGTTTTAGTGGATTGATAAAGCTATAAATCCTAACCGAACCCCAAACTCCTCCCCACCCACCTAACCTAACCTAACCTAACCTTCTCCCCCACATCCACCTCCAAGAAGATGACTCACTAGGATTTGAACACTGAACCTCTCAAGAGGTAGTGCACGTCTTGACCAACCAGACCAGCATCTTCCCTCATTTACACATGAAAGAGGGCTGACCATTCCACAACTAAAATTATCCAGATGCGGCCTTCAAACATGATTCCTTATAGGGAAAATCTCAAGAATCCCCCAACTCATTATTTCGTTGCCTAAAGAATCCGTCTCATTTGGCCTTAAAACATGATTCCTTATAGGGAAAATCTCAAGAATCCCCCAACGCATTATTTCGTTGCCTAAAGAATCCGTCTCATTTCCTTCTCGAAGTCCTCAGCTACGCCTAAGTATGTACCATTTTCAATCAACTACTCCTAATTTTTAAAATTAAAAAATTGATGACCCCTTAAGGTTTTTAAATCTCACTTCACTCCAATTCCTTCAACTTTTGAGTTTAAAATGAAGAAAGTACCCTCCTGGAAATAATTTTAAAACAAGAGTATTTCTGTCATTTTATGCCTACAAGTTGATGGAATTGGGGTAAAACGAGACAAAAAATCCTAAGTGGTTGTTAAAAGCTTTATAAACTTATGGGTAGTTGGTTGAAAATTGTGCATTTAGGGGTAGCTGAGTGAGATTATCCCTTAAATAACACACATGTTTTCTTGCATTAGGGTGGTTGAAGAAGATGCACATTACAGAAAAAATGGTCTCCATATATGTTTGTCCATTAGCCAACATTAATGTTTTTCAATTGGTAACTTAGAATCAAAGTAAGTTATCTTCTTGATCACAGGTTTTGGATCGTGGAGAAAGGATTGAGCTTCTGGTGGATAAAACCGAGAATTTACAGTTCCAGGCCGATAGCTTCCAGAGGCAAGGTAGGCAGCTTCGAAGGAAGATGTGGCTTCAAAACCTCCAGATGAAGCTGATGATAGGAGGCGGAATCATCGCCCTGATCGTCATTTTGTGGCTCATAACCTGCAAAGGTTTCAAATGTTGATGCACCAAAGCAGGATTAATGTAGCATCTCTATTAATCGTTCTTTTGCCATAGGACAGTTAGTGTACAAAAATCTTACTATGATGTACAATTTAGGCTTGCTCTGAATGTTGAAACCATTTCTTGAAATCACCATATAAATGAATCCTATGGATGAATAATGGAAGTCTTTTGGGTTGTGCGTGGAAACAAGATTTTAGGTTCTTAAACCAAAAAGTTTAATATAATTTTAATATGGGTTTTCTGTATTTTATTTATGAGTGAAGGTCCTGATTTTAAACTTGCTATTGTCTTTGAATTTACGCATTACTATTGAATTATGTTTTATATATTAGATTCCACCAATCCAAAATATATTTTTTTTATCCGAAGTTTACTTAATTGCAGATAGTTAATCAATTATTTCAACAACAGAAAAGGAGTTAATCATGAAGTCAAATATTTAAAAATATTGACGCGTCTTAAACATTCAATTACTCAACCATTCAAGATAGTTTAATCATGAAAATCAAATATTTAAAATAATTGGGGTGTTGCGAGAATCGAACTCACGACCTCTCGCACCCGAAGCGAGAATCATACCACTAGACCAAACACCCTTCCATCCTGTTTGTTTGCTGGAAAATATTATTCCATAAATATCTAATGAATGTCACCAACCAAAATGTGCAATTGATAAATGGTAACTAAGTTTTTGTTGGTTTTAGTTTTTGATGTGTTATCAATTGTGAGTGTCACAATAAACACCTAAACTTCATAAATCAGCTTTTAAAGAGTTTGGTTTTAAAAATGGTGACACATCCCTACTTCATGACGATAATATCATACCATCAGGTCGAGCCCTATATCAAAATATTTGACTATTCGATTTGGTTTATTATGTTTGATCTGCTAATGTGTACGAAATTCACATCGAGTGAATATGAAAACAAGGAAATTGTTGGTTACAAGTTAGACTGAACTTTAACATGGTATTAGAAACTGAAGAAGGTAAAAAAAAAATTATTGTCAAAATAGAATCACGTCGAAAAAATGTAAATCAAAATAACGAGTTAAATGATTCCTTGTGCTCGATAATTATCAAATCACGACTCTGGATATTGAGTTGGGTCAAGTTTGGAAAATACAAAACCTGTCCTAACCTGTTTATTATTATAGTATTTTACAATATGTGCAAATAGTTTACAAGCACTTGTAGCTTAGTTGGTTAGAGCGTCTGCTTAACATGCAAAAAGTCGTAGGTTCAACTCCTACCTGGTGCAAATTTTTTTTCCTCATTCCTCATTTCACATTAAGTACATTATTTTACAGGATCCATAAGAGTTACCTAATTCATTACATTTTACAGCAATAGAACCATGACCAAGTTGAACATAGTAACACATCTATAAACATACATTTGACAAAACAAACTTCTTCTTTGCCGGACAAGTTCTGTTTTGCATTCTAATTTCATGAATCCATGTCCTGAAATTTGATTTGGAAGTGAACCCTGAAACAAAACAAAACATAACTAACAAATAAAAGCTTTTCAAGCATGATTCAACACTGTGTCTTCACCAAAATAGATAGATATCATGATTGATTTCACTTTGTTGTGGCACTTATAGCTTAACCACACATTGCACACATTTTTAAGGAAAAACAACATAGTAACCTATGTAGACTCCATACCTGTTTATCTTTTTGGTGATGACTACAATGTGGCTACGATGCAGATTATAGGAGGTTATGATCCATCTTTAACCAACACGCTCAGTATCATCTGTGCAATGGACGCATCAGCAGAGAAACCATTATCAACTGCTATGCGAAGAAGTTCCAATCCCTTCACAATTTCATTATTTTGAACGAGTCCACGGATCATTGTGAAGTAAGAGCAATTATCGGCTTTACAACCATTCTCCTCCATTTTTCTGAATAATACTTCAGCTTCGTTTACCCGGCCCTGTTTGCAGAGACCACCGATATATGTCGTGTACGTCCGAACATTAGGTTGCAGTCCTTTTGCAGGGAGGTTATAAAACACTTTGCTTGCCATCTCAAGTTTATCAACTTTACACATCCCATTAATTAGGATGTTGTATTTGACAATGTCAACTTCCATCCCACTATTTTCCATGTCCCGGATTAATGTCATAGCCTCCATGAGATGCTTGTTTTTACACAAGTAATCCAAAACAATGGCATAAGTTATAGTATCAGAAGGCACTCGTGTAGCTGACATCTGATGAAGAAGCTTTTGTGCAGCTTGTGGGTTCCCAACCTCACAAAATCTTTTTATGAGAGTGTTATACGTAACTGTATTAGGAAGCACTCCTTTATGAGTCATCTCACAAAAGAGTTTTGTTGCTTCATGCATCTTTTTAACTCTACAATATCCACAGATCAAGATGTTGTAGCTAAAAACCTTGGGTGGACATCCACGGTCAGCTACCACACGAAACAACTCCAGTGCCTTGTCCAACTCAGATTGTAGACAATACCCATCCACAAGTGAGTTATAGGTCACAATGTCAGGCTCTACACCGTTTTCTATCATTATTTCGACAACACTTTCTGCTTTACCGACCATACCTTCTTTGCAATAAGCATCTACCAATATATTGTAAATTCGTACGTTTGGGAGATGTTTTTCCCTTTCATTTCATCCAACAATGCAGTAACTTGATCCCACATACACAAATTGCAGGCTCCCTGGATCAAAGAAGTGTAAGCAATGAGGTTCGGAGAAATCCTAGAAGCAATCATTTCGGAGAAGAAGCCCAGAGCCTGACTGAGCTGCCCATCTTTGCAAAGGGCATTTATGATAATATTATAGGTGACAATATCAGGCCTACAAGTAGAGCTAGAATGCTGTTGCATCTTGCGGAGCAGCTGAATAGCAGTGTCAGTGTTCCCATACTTGCACAACCCCTTCATAATGGTGCTATAAGTAAACACATCTGGTTGGCAACCAAAACCATCCATTTTGCTAAAGAGGTCAATGGATTTGGAAATGAGACCTTGATCACAGAACCCATTGATCAAAGTGTTGAAGGTGGTGGTCTCAGGTCTCAACCCCAATTTGAAGAATCTCCCAAGAACAGATAACCCCAAATCCAAATAGTTCCCAGACTTGCATAACCCCTTAATAAGGGTGGTATAAGTAATCACATTTGGCTGACATCCAAAATCATCCATTTTGCGGGAGAGGGCAAGGGATTGAGAAATGAGACCTTGATCACAGAACCCATTGATCAAAGTGTTGAATGTGATGGTGTTAGGCTTCAACCCCAATTTGAAGCATTCCCCAGAACAGATAACCCCAAATCCAAATGGTTCAAACGGCAGAAGCAATTGATCAAAATGTTGAGACTGAAAGTGTTGGGAGCAAATCGTGGGGACAGATCCAATCTCCAAGAAAGAGTAATGGCGTGAGAGTGACATCCGATTCTGGAAAGAACCGTCAAGAGCTTGGTGACAGGAACAATGGATTGTGAAGGAGAATCCCATTGGAGCAATCGATCGAACAGGAAATGGACGCGATTGAGGGTAAGGTCGCGATCAGAATTGGGAGAGACGGAATCGAAAAGGTCATCAACAAGAAAATTGGTTTCATGGAAAGACGAGCTCGAATGGAAGAAATTGAGAGGAATCAGATGAGGAGTACCTGAACCAGAACCAGATCCAGAAGAAACAAAGCTTCTCAACGTCCTCCTCGCTATCGTCGTCATCATCGCCATTACAGTGAGTGTCACTCAATCAAGCTCCAAAGTCCACGACCAAGCTCAAAATTCTAATTTTTTTCTCTTTCCAAATCAGGGCTACACCATTAAATATTTTTAATTTTATTATTCTTTGAGCCCAAAATTCTAATTTAAAATCAATTACAGTATTTTCTATCCGACTAACACAATTATGCTTTGGTTTCATTTATGCGATAAGTTCAAATACTTATGATGTATAAATAATTTGTGTTCATATAGTTGCGGTGTATTTTTTTGTATTTTATATGGATACAATAAACTATTTTTTTGATTCAAATATGTTAGTTTTAACTAATATCGTTAAATTTTAGGTGAAACACCTAATATACCCTTGCATAATTCGAAATAAAATTGGAAAACATATTTTTCAAATTAAGTTTTAAAAATACAAAAATAATTTTTAAATTACTAAAAATTAAATAAACCGGAAATATTTTTGGAAATATGTTTTTAAAGTTAGAAAATAAAGAAAAATAATATAAAATATAATTTCAGTTTAAAATTTGAAAATATAAATATAAAATAAATATTTTCATTTTAAAGTTGAAAAAATAATTTCAATTTTTTCCAAAAAATAACATTTTAGTTTTAAAATTATGAAAATAGAAAAATCATGAAAACAAATATTTCCAGTTTTTATTTTTATGAGAATGATCATTTTGGTCACTTTTAAAAAAATTAGATAGCATATGTTAGTCATGTGACGAAAAATAGATGTTTTTCATTAAAACTAACGGTTGATGAGTCTAAAATATTGTTCACCATAAATATATGAAACACAAATAAAATACACCGTAAGTATATGAAACAAGTTGTTTGTACACCTTAAGTATTTGAAATTATCTCTTCTTTTTTTTAAACACACATATAAAAATATATAAACTTGAGTTATTTAATGAATAATAGTTTGTTAATTTACGGTATTTTGAACTGTTTCAGCACAGTCGATTATGTTGGTCGATTGAGAGAAAATTAGAGGAAACAAAGACTAATCAACCAGCCCTTGATCCATTGGTTGGGGATTCGCAGTGCGAGACTCGCTTCGGCGAGATGCTAGTCACTTGCCTACTCGTCTAACTGGTCTATTCCTAATCAACTAACTAGTCTACTATGTCTGGCCAATCAAATGATGACACATATCCTATTATATTGATTAGCAAATTTATTTCACGAATTGCCCTTTTTTTTCTTCATTATCATGTATAATTAATTTCTTAACTTTCAAATAGTACAAATTAAGTTATTTGTATCATAGATACTCTTATAGCTTAAAAAGATAAAAATATCCTTATATTGAACTGAAAAAAAAAATATTTATTTTTTTCAAAAACAAAACAAATTGAAGAAGAATGTCCGTTAGTTTAAAGTGTATTTAACAAAATATAAAATTGGGCAATTTACAAATGCCCCCCTAACCTATAGGTCGATTTCACATAACATCCTAATTTATCAA
>JAYMSW010004150.1:0-11306 GCA_036897725.1 Erodium texanum
TGATAAAATGGCTTTGTGAAGCGGGGAATGTAACTGTAGCTCTTGAGTTGGTCAAGAAGATAGAAGAAGGAAGTTGCGAGCCTGACGTAGTTACTTATACTACATTGATCGAAGGGCTTTGTGAAGCGGGGAATGTAGCTGCAGCTCTTGAGTTGGCCAAGAAGATGGAAGAAGGAAGTTGTAAGCCCAACGTAATTACTTATAGTACATTGATAAAAGGGCTTTGTAAAGCGGGGAATGTAACTGCAGCTGTTGAGTTGGTCAAGAAGATGGAAGAAGGAAGTTGTAAGCCCAACGTAGTTACTTATAGTACATTGATAAAAGGGCTTTGTGAAGCGGGGAATGTAACTGCAGCTCTTGAGTTGGTCAGGAAGATGGAAGAGGGAAGTTGTAAGCCCAACGTCATTACTTATAATACATTGATAAAAGGGCTTTGTGAAGCGGGGAATGTAACTGCAGCTCTTGAGTTGCTCAAGAAGATGGAAGAGGGAAGTTGTAAGCCCGACGTAGTTACTTATAATACATTGATAAAAGGGCTTTGTGAAGCGAGAATTGTAACAACAGCTCTTGAGTTGGTTAGGAAGATGGAAGAGGGAAGTTGTAAGCCCAACGTCGTTACTTATAATACATTGATAAAAGGGCTTTGTGAAGCGGGGAATGTAACAACAACTCTTGAGTTGCTGAAGAAGATGGAAGAAGGAAGTTGCGAGCCCGACGTAGTTACTTATAATACATTGATCAAAGGGTTTCGTGATGCGGGGAATATAACTGCATCTCTTGAGTTGCTCAAGAAAATGGAAGAGGGAAGTTGTAAGCCCAACGTAGTTACTTATACTACATTGATAAATGGCATTTTCAAAACTGGGAATGCTAATGCTACTTTTGGCGTGCTCAAGAGGATGGAAGAAGGAGGTTGTAAGCCCAACATAGTTACTTATAATACATTGATTAAAGGATTTTGTGAAGCTGGGAACACAACTGCTATTCTTGAGTTGCTGCCGAAGAGGGAAGAGGTAAGCTGTAAGCCCGATATAGTTGCTTCTAATGTATTGATGAAACGGTTTTGTGAAGAAGGGAACACAATTGCTATTCTTGAGTTGCTCTCTAGATCATGGGATGAGGAAGTTGGAAGCCCGATGTAGTTCCTTGATAAAAGGGTTTGGTGAAGCAAGGAACACAACTGCTATTCTTGAGCTGCTTTGGATGATTGAAGTTGCCAAAGGATATATTCTGAGTTGGAGGAGTTGTCAAATGATATAGGAGACCCGTGAACCGTGCATTGAACATAACCACAAGATGGAAGTGGTTTTCAGAGGGAACTGAATCTCAGTTGTTTCAAATTGTTGATTGTTCCAAACGTAGCATGTTTTCAAAAAGATATTGACATCATTTATGCATTTATTAACTATATTTCTTCTTTATTGTATTTAACTATCAATTTTATAAGTGTGTAAAAGATAATGTTACTAAAACACATTCTATGTTGGCGTACCTTTCCCACCAAGGACCCTGCCACGAGCAAAACCACCCTCGGATAAGCTCTTGCTATGGATGATGGTGACTACATCTTGGTTGCTGATACGTTCTGGTCCTCTAGTTAGATCTTGTTCAACGATAATTGTTTGATGCTACAATATTCGTGTATTAAGTAGTGGTAGGAGTCAAGTAAGGGGGTACTATCACTTTAGTTTCTTGATTTTACCAAGATTGATGTATCAAATGACTTTATTACGAACTACATTTATGTAGAAAAGAGTTCATTAATGTCATTCAATCCCATTTATGTAGAAAAGAGTTCTCTCGGCAGTCACCTTGACTGAGCAGGAGAGCACGGTAATAGAAGTTGAGGAAGACAAGTTACAAGACGATGAGCTGCCGTTATCAAGCCATTTGGGAAAGATGTGTTTGTATCAGTGGAGAGCAAAGGGTCACGGTGTGAAGAGAAGTGTTGGACAGAATGGAGCAGATCTTACAAATTCCTAGAAAGCCAAGAGTGACACAACGGCAGTGGAGGATTGTGACAGGACTGAGAGGTGAGGCTGAGAATGAGAATGAGTGCAACTCACAAAACCCGACTTCCTCGCCTCTAGAAATGGAATTGGTTCTCAGCAACAACAGAGAAGTTCCTGTTGAGGGAAGGAAGTGGAAGCGTATTACACGCCCTGGGTCTCGCCGTGAAAGTAATGGGGAAGATGACATGGGCACGAGAAAGAGGAATGATAGTGTAGCATTGGATCTCCCTGGGTCTGCCTTGGAAGATGTTGAGAAAGAAGCGGCAGGGATTGCCAAGCAAGCAGTTCCCTCAGGGTCTTGTTCCTGTTACAACCCCTCAATTCTCTTCATCTCCGAGACTTAGGGGTTAGAGATGTTTCCCACCTTTTTATGACTTGTCCCCGGTCTGCGAGGTTCTGGTACTTGGTTATCTCTTTGTGAGGTGTCTTCGATGTTTTCCATTCTACTCCGGCCTTCTTCCTGTGCTCTTGGCCTTCCTTGCTCGTTTCTGGTCGCCATCGTAAGGATTGGATGCTTGTTGCTTTGTTAGGGCTCTAGAACATCTGGTCAGTGCGTAACAGTCAGGTCTTCCGTGGGAGTGTACCGGTGGACCCCGGGGTTCTTCTGAAGAGGCTGCAGTTTTTTGTCTTCTCGGAGGTAGGTGCGCGCGGTAGGCGGCTTAGCATTCTCGAATGGTTATAGTCTTCTACTGCTCTTCTTTATGCTTCTGGTTGACTGTCTCGTTTCCTTGGGTTCCTTGTCATCCTTACTCAGGATTTACCCCGACTCCCCTCTCTCATTTTCTGTGTCTGATGAGTGATTGTTTCGGAGTCACGCTTAGGGCTGATCCACTATCGGCTCACAATTAGTATGGGGGCATGGATTGCTCAGCCTCTCTGAGGTCAGAGGATCCACCCACACGGTTCCCTGTATCACTGTTCATTGGCTCAGTTTTGAGTAGTGGGTCGGCATTCTCCCATCAGGATGGTAGGAATCCCGAGTGTTCTGCCTTTTTTTTCTCTTTCTTCTCCCTATTGTAACTTTCTAATCTACTATTTCTATTGTTTGTACTTGACTTTGTGGCGTGTGCCTCCCACACTAAGAGCCACCCATTCTTTTCGTTTAATGCATTTCTTTCTTTCTAATAAAATTTTTTTTTAAGGGTGTATAATGGTTGAACCGAGTGGTTGTAGTGGAGGGTTGACATTGCTTTGGAGAAACAAGGAGGAAGTCACTTTCTGGGAACCACGTTGACACCCTTGTTCACAAAGCTAGTCTCACACCATTCAGATTCACTGGACTTTATGGAGAACCGAATAGGACTTTACGTTGGCAGACTTGGGACCTACTTCGAGCTTTGCCACCGAACTCCCCTATTCCCTGGTGTGTACACGGGGATTGCAATAAAATTTTGCATCATGAAGACACACGGGGGGACATCCCTATCCGGACCACTTCTTCTCAGGCTTTAAGGAGGCACTTGATCATTGTAACTTATCAGATTTAGACCTCTTGAGGCATCCCTTTCAGAGCATGGATTGTATGATAGCTTTGGGCAATGACAGATTGGACCATGGGGTTGAGGGAGATGATACAACAATACTTTCAAAGCATCTTTACTAGTTCAGATTCGGACTGAGAGAAAGTTCTTAATTGTATTCCAATGACTATCTTAGAGGCACAGAATAAGACTCTTTTGCAAGAAGTTACCACTAAGGAAGTTAGAGAAGCACTGTTTAGCATGAATCTAGCGAATCACCAAGGCCAGATGGTCTAAATACGACCTTTTACAAGGCTCATTGGAACATTATTGGGGTAGACATTATAGTGGAAGTGCAATATTTCTTCACCATAGGTGGTATCCTAGAGACCTTGAATCTTACTAATGTGCTCCTCTTCCCCAAGAAAGTGAGTCTACTATTATCGGGGAACTCCACCCCATTGCTTTATATAACGTGTTATTTAAGACTATTTCTAAAGTTTTGGCGAATAGATTAAAGCCTTTGTTGAATAATGTTATATCGTAGAACTAGAGTGATTTTATAGCAGGACGGTTGATCACAGACAATGTATTGTTGGCATACGAGACACTCCACTACATCAAAAGGAAGCACGGCCGAGAGGGAGTTATGGACCTCAACAAAGCTTATGAAAAAGTGGAGTGGGGATATTTGGAGTCATGATGAAGAAGATTGGATTTGGGGACATGTGGACTAAGTTGATTATGAAGTGTGTCTCAACAATGTAGTATACTTTTGTAGCAGTGGATATAGTTTGGGACCTATCACTTCTATCAGAGGAATAAGACAGGGTGACCCATTATCACCCTTTCTGTTCCTTATTTGCGTCGAAGGCTTCTCGGCACTTGACACGGGTGCATCTCGCGTCATAATTCAATACCTATTCACTTACTTTAAGCCTGTTTTCGTCCACATTTTGAGTAGAATAATACATTGTTTGTCCAATTGTATGCTTTTATGGTTTTCTGACCTTGTGCAGGAGAATGAGACAAAAATGGAGCCAAAACGAGTAAAAATAGCTAAGGTTGGATCAAGGAGGCGTGGACCAACTCGGCGACGTGCGTCACTCAGCCCGTTACGGGTCTGTAGACGTGCATCTCTGGTGACGTCTGGGGTCATCATCTGACTTGGCCGGGGAGAGAGTAAACCATACTAAGACGTGAGAGCTAATGTGCATTTCAGAGGGCGTCACGCCTTCTCTGACGTGCGTTACCCTCTACATCAGGAGTCATTTTGGCAACCCGAGAGATCCTTCACGGAAAACGCGAACCGAGACGCGCGTCAGGAGGGGCATCACATACTCCTTCACCGGCGACAGGGTGTGCGTTTCTGCCAGAAACCTCCCAAAGTTACCGTTTTGTCCTTCATTTTAACTTACACTAGAAAAGCCAAATTAGAGCATTTTATTATGGGGGATCGCCTATTGTATTGGAGGAGTTCGAAATTCTCTATGGAGAACGAAGAGTTAGGAGCTAGAGAAGCATATGAACGAATCAAAGATTTGTCTTATGGTATTGTATCAATTAATTTATATGATTATCATGATTTCATCTTCGATTTCTACTATGAATCTTTATGCTTTCTTAATGAGGAACAAAAATCTAGCGTTTAGGGGGATGGGGACTTGATTCCATGGTAATAAACTGATGTAATGGCATGATTGTTGGTTGTTTTTATCCCAATTCACTTTCTTTGAGACCTTAATGCTAGGCTTAGGTTGGCCACCTAAGGATAGAAATGAAAGGGGTTAATGGTGCCTTGGTCGGGCATTAACCAATTGGACTAGATTAGGAAGTGACCTAGTTTACATCACTAGCCTAAGAAACTCAATCGGAGATTGGTAGGGTGGACTTTGGATGTAGCTTAGGCCTTTCTTAGGGTTTAGGTTAGTGTTTACACAGATCTTTATGTTGTAAGATTATTTACATCACTAGCTTGAGAAACTCACCTAGAGATGGTAGGGTGGATAATCACTACGAGGGATTAATGCGCCCGGTAGGGGGTTAGAACTAGTATAAGAGTAAACCTTTGTATCTAGATATTAACCAACAACTTGCCATTGCAGAAGAAATATTGTCGTGGATGTGTTTCCTGAACCCATGACCCTGGATTCTGTTCAAATATTGGATTTACCACTCTTCTGTCACTCACCGATTTCCATTTCTCTTGTGCACTTTCATTATTTCCGTTTTTCTGAGTTTTACAAATCAACCAAACCATTTTCAAACCCTGAAATAGCTTACCCATATTTAGATTAACTAACAATTTCTTACTGCTCCCGTGGATTCGATAACTCAGGGTCTTTGTTTACCGAGCCTTATATTACTCTGATCGGTACACTGTCGTTTCACGTGCAGCGAAATTTACCTATTTGTTTGGGTTGGTTTCAACCGTGTCAGCACTGGTAAAAAAAGTTGGAGCTTATGGGTAAAATTCATGGATGCGGTTTGAAAGGGGCCCTACTATCTCACACTTACTCTCCGTACATGATAGCTATCTCTTCTACAGAGCAACCCTTGAGGAGGCAGATAGCATTCATGTGCTACTACAAACCTTTGAAAGAGCATATGAGCAACATGTTAGTAGAGATAAATCATCAGTATTTCTTAGCCGGATACAGAGTAGGTGATTAAGGAATTCCTAGTCAACTTACTGGACATCAGAGAGGCTTCTGTGGAAAGCACATATCTGAGATTACCTAACATGTTAGTCGATCAAAGACAGCGGCTCTGGGGTGCACTAAAGATAAAGTCATAAAGAGAATCGATAATTAGGATGATAAACTGTTGTCCAAGGCAGGAAAAGAGATTCTTCTGAAGTCTGTGGTTCAAGCTCTGCCCACTTATGCAATGAGCGTTTTCCTGCTCCATACCATATTTGTACTCAGATGGAAGCCAGCATGGTGAGATTCTGGTGGAGAGCTCTATCAGGAACCACTAGAGGTGTATACTGGATCAGTTGGGAAAAGATGTGTCAACCGAAATCTCATGGGGGGTAGGGTTTAGAAGACTCCGTGACTTTAATATCGCCTTGGTTGCCAAGCAGGATCGGCGGTTTCTTGAACGCCCTGACATCTTGGTGTCTCAAGTTTTAAAAGCACGTCAATTTGTCCTAAGATACTTAATAAATGATAACCCAATCTGCATCTTGTCAGTCAGTTTCATAAACTTTAAATCCAAAAAATACCTTACTCGTCCAATAAGATTTGAACTCGAGACCTCAATGATCATGATTATTGAAATGACAAAACATACATAACATAATCAAAGAAATTTAATAGGACACAACAATGCTTTGAAAGAAAATAATCAACAAGCATCAGTATGTAACAGTCACAATCTTGAGTACACCCAAAAGACAATAATCCCACAGATAATGATAATTCAGATGATATACATAGATAATAGCTTAAGTTTGATTAACGACTAATCCTATGGACTAATCTTCCATTAATCAATCTTAATCACCATTGATTCCCTCTCAAAGGGACAGCAACAACAAATGTAAAATAAAATAAAGCTTTTCACAATAAGCAATGTGTAATGAAACCATTATTCATCATCTCTTCCTCTTTCAGACAGTAACAAATCAATTTGAATGCTTTCTTTACCTTCAGTTCTTTACCCCTCAGTTGCTCACACCATTAGGCACTGCTATGCTGACGTCAACCTTGGGCGGACCCGAGTGCCGCCTTGGCGGCCTAGCTGGTGATTGTGGGAACGAGAGTCGTTTCTTGGCAACTACTGTAGGGCCCGGAGCTGTTTCTGGCCCGTCCTCTTTGCTTTCGGCGTCTGCTGGACTTGCCAGCCTGGACTTGGCTCTAGCAGACTGAGTCGGCACCATGTAGCTTGGAACCGCTGGAGAGCCTGACAAGCTCTCGTCATCTCTGACCGAGCCTGCAATGCTGTGCCTTCGAAAACGATCAGACTGCACACTCAACATGCTCTTGGTGTCATCGTCCAGGCCCCACGAGCTGCCTTTTGGGCTCACAGGCTTCAGTTTACGAGCTACTCTTGGAGACGCTGGACCCAACTTCCGGGTGGGCTTCTGGGTGGCGGTTGGGGACTGCTTATCAGGATTGAGTTGGTAACGAGCATAGGCCTTGCTGATTTCCCCTCCAGCGATGCTTTGGGTTGAGCTCTTTACTGAAGAGTTGTCGTTGAGGTCTTTCTCTAGGACACCCCGGCTCTCCCATGGTCGTGCTGCCATCCATCGCTCAAGCCAGCTCCAACCCCATGTGGGATTGGTGGGATCCACGAACATAGGGTTCGTGGATTTTGAAGCGTTCTTTCGTGTTTGCTGCAAGGTAATGTCAAGTATAGCAACACTCAGAACTTGGCCATCAGCCTCAAACACATCCTTCTCAAAGCAAATTCTAAATGCCAAAGATTCTTTCTATGGGCTATTCAAAATTCTATGGTTCTGAGACTGTATAAGAAGATATTACAAAGCTATGACATGATCAAGATTGAAACCCCAAAACACTAGATGCAAGCAAAGTATGCACAAAACTTTAGCATGGCAAGGGCATATATATGTGATAAATTTGAGAGCTTGAGATTAATGGCATCGATATTCCCACCTTAAAGACACATCACAAAAACAAAAAGGCCTGCCTTAGGCTTTTTTTCTTCTCAATTTACCCCAATTCAGTCAACTTTTGAGTATGAAATGACAAAAATACCCTTAGTTTTTACTTATTTTACATGAGAGAATTTTCGCCATTTCACACACGAAAGCTAACGGAATTGGGGTAAGTTGTCAAAAAGTTTTTAAACGTAAGGGTAATTAGTTGAAATTAGTGCATACTTAGAGGTAGAAAAGTGAGATTATCCTGAAGTAAAATCATAAGAGGATTGGATCACCTGGTGAGTGAAAGCATAAGCCAAAGCTCTTTCTCTTCTCATGGCCGCCTCATGCTTGCTTAGTAAGCTCGCCTCAACTTGTTCCTTTGACTGTACGCTATCGTCCCATTCCTCCCCAAGCTGATAAATCAAACAATCATTTCACGCAAAAAAAAAAAAGATATCAGATTCAGGATGAACATTTTCAAGAACACGACCACAAGTTATAAACCTACCCTTAATTTCTCAAGCTCTATTGCGTGCTTTTGAAGGAGTTGCCTCTGCAGAGCCTGATTCTCCTCTGACAATCTTGCCCTCCTGTATCGAATCTGAGACTGTACACGGGCTAAAGTCTGCATGCACCGAAGGGTACTTGCAGCTTGCCTTTTCACAGCTGATCCTTCCATTAGCGCTTTCAGCCTCACCAACCCTCTTAAAGCCCTTAAGGCTCTTCTTGACTGTGAAGAACAAAAAAACAAACCCATGTCATGCCTAAGAACAACCAAAAGAACAAACTTATGGTAATGGGAGGAAGAGTTCTTTGAGTTAAACTAAACTCGCCCATATAAAATTTCGGGAAAATGTCACTCGGCTACCCTAAGCATGCACCTTTTTCTCAGTTAACTACCCCTAAGTTTAAAGAAATTTTGACAACCCACCTAAGTTTTTTACATTAGGGTATTTTCATCATTTCACATCCAACAGTTGAAGGAATTGGGGTAAACTAAGACTACAAAAAGTAAGGGGTTGTCAAAAAATTATTAAACGTAGAGTAGTTGGGTGAGATTAATTGAGAAAGGTTAACATTTAAGTATAGCCGAGTGGGATGATCCCTCAAATTTTATCTCTGGCTTTCATAAGAATGATTATTGCACAAAGTACATAACCTTTGTATTATTTTCTTGAAGGCATGGCACTGATAGCAAGTGTATGCAATAGCACAAAGTAGTTGCTTCCAGTACTAGAGCATAACGTAGATTTGGACATATGCAAACCTAAAGTTAGCTCTTCAATCTAACCTATGAAACATCAAATTTTCAAACAAACCATACCATGTAACCCCTGAACGCTGTCTGAATTTTGATCGCCGCTACTTCCTCCTGCGATTTGCCAGCGAACCGAGTCACTGTACTGCATTGAGCAACCTGAACAGCTACAGGAGGAGCAGGAGCTTCAGCCTCAAAAACTGAAGGAGTCGCAGCATCAGCAACAGAGTGAGAATGAACGTTATGTTCTTCATTCTCAACATTCGTTATTTTCACCTCCTCTGGTGGAGGAAGAGGAGGCGACAGAGGCTGCATTGTGACAGCTTCCATGGAAGCTGAATTGGAAGCTGGATACTTTTCCTTCCCACGCCATTTCTTCTTCGATTTCTGCATAAATCAACACTCAATAACTTAAAGATATGTAATTGCAATTGGGAAATAAGTAAAATGAATGTTCTCCAAACCTGTTCTTTCTTCTCCTTAGAGTCTGGGCTGAGAGCTTTCTTTATGCTTGAAAACCAATTTCCTTTACCCATCTTATCATTCCTCGATTTCACCCTTACTTGGGACACAAATCAACAGCACAAAATGTGAATCAATGGCACATTAAGATAATGCAATATTTGGCATTCATGATTGCGAAAGCAGATTTACCATAAACACAAACAAGAACTCCATCAACATTACCATAACCTTCCTAGTTTCCAGAGAAAGAAAAATCCATTGAGCCAAAAAAGGAAACTTGGGGCAGTTTAGTCTCAAGTCCCCCAAATTCTTAATTTTTCCTTCACTGTTTCTATTTTCTATGCAACCAAACACCAAAAGTCAAGAACTTTGAAGTACCCAACTCACAAATTCCAAGATTCCAATAAAATGGTGCATCACCCATATGCTGAAATTGCAAATTTTTCCATCAAGCCAAAAAGGAAACTTGGGGCACTTCATTCAAGTCCCCAAAATTCTCAATTTATTTCCTTCATTGCATTTTCTATGCAACCAAACACCAAAAAGTCAAGAATTTTAAGAACCCAACTCATAAATTCCCAACTTCCAAGAAACAGGTGCATCACCCAGATGCAGAAATTGCAAGTTTTTCATACCCATATGGAAAAGGAGCAAGAACCCACATCAGAGTTATCACAAACAACACAAATCTAGTAATTCAAACAAGGAAAGTAAACAAATGGATAAAATTCAATTTTCACAGTGACCAATATGAAGAGCAAAAGCCAATCTTCTACCAAAATCTGGGACTCATTAAGTACCTGGAGGTGAAGAAGAAGAAGAGCCCAGATCTCAAAGAAGCTTGCTCAATTCAACAGGTGGGCCAATCTCTTTCCACAAAAACAATCAGAAAAAAGAACAGAACTTGTAGAGCCAACTCCAGGGAAGGAGAGAAGAGAAAGAGAAAAGAAAATCAGATCTTGCCAAGAAGGTCCCAATGAAGATGGTGATGAGACTATGAAGAAGACCCAGCTGTTTCTGCTTTAGTGTGAGCCCACTCCTTTGGTTAGGAAGAAATGGGTCCCACAGAAACACTGTCCACATTATATCTTACTAAAATGTAACAGAAGATGCTTTTATTTATTTACCTTAATACAAGCTCACAGTTGAATTTATTTAGCTTTCTTATCTTAATTTTATGTTCACAATCGGTTTAATTAAATAACTCAAGTTGTCTGTAACATGAATGGTACCTTAAATTGTTAAAATATAATATTTTTACTTTTGAAAGGATTTTTGTCTTAATTTTATATATCAACTTGAAAATACATATACAATCCGTTGAATGTTCAAGGCAAAAATCTTAACAATTCAGTTTTAGTGGGAATATAATTCATGCAGTCAGCTTCTCACAGAGCATAGCTCGCATACCGCTTTACAACTAACCTAGACGTAAGTGAAAGGACCTGAAGCGTATTAAATGCGTATCTACTCTAAATAAAAACTGACACTAAATCAGC
>JAYMSW010004151.1:0-11303 GCA_036897725.1 Erodium texanum
CCCTTTGAAGGTGGCAGGCAAGAAAAGTATGGGGGGGGAGTTCACTGGCTTCCCCCACCGGTACCAGATTCCACTTTACTTTCGATCTGTACTGTAGCTCGGGAGAGAAAAGAGTCATAAACCCTACTTTTTATTTATAACAATTTGATACTCTTTTTAAAATCTCTTTCTGGCTTATTTTTCTATCTATGCTTTTCTAAATGTGATTTAATTCTCGTAAAAGATTTGTACTTCGTTATATACATAAATTAAATAAACAAGTCTTGGAAAAGAAAATGAAAAAAAAAGGTACTTTACAAGTCAAGTTTTGACCGGTAGCTAGTCGCCGGATCCGACCAGTAACCAAAGCACGGCCCGAAATCAAGCTGGGCCCACCTCCTCGAAATTGGGCCCACATAAAACCAATTGCAAAAGCTCCTCATTGGACCAACAGCCAATTTCTCCGCGCGCAATCTCTCACCGCCTCTACGTCCCCAATCGCGACGGCGCGTGGCTTCACCGTCCGTCAACCGCCACCAGCACCAAATTTCCTCCTTCCACAACGACGCCGTTTCTCTCTCTCTCTCTCTTCCATCTCTCCCTCCATACCCAACGATTCATAGTTTCTCTCTCTCTTATCACATTGCTTTCGCCGCGATCATGAGAAGAACAGCCTCGCCCGATCCGTGTCGATCGCGCTCGTGTTCAGATCCGTAGCTCAGCTTCTGGGTTTTGAAAATCGGGTTCTGGTCTGAGACTCGATCTTCTCCGCAATGGCGGCGAGAAATAGGACCCCGGTTTACAGGAGGTACAGAGATGAATTGAAGGTGGCTCGCGTCACGACGAACTCGCCGGCGATTTCGGTCGGTGGTCCGGCGATCGAGATGGTCAGCACGTCGCTCATGAATCCGAATCGAAAATATGCTCCTCTTAGTACCGAGGATCCCGGTAATTCGAGGTCTCTAATCTCTCTTTCTCGCACAAATGTGATTTAGCATTTCACAATGAACTATTTGCCTGAGTTTCTGACATTGAAACCCTCGATTTCGTTCATATAGAGCTACAGTATATGCGCCTTTGCATGCTTGCTTTAGTGTTCTGGGTCTGTTTGGTTTGTGGGAAATCAAAATTTTCTTGCTACTGCTGATTTACCAGGAAATTAAATGAACTGTATGTTGTATCTGGTTTCAGTTCAGCTGATATCAATTTTCTAGAACTACATTGCCTCTCTTCCTTCTGCTGGTTTATCAGGAATCAAAATTTGATACTGGGATTTGTGTGAGAAATGCAAATTAGGAACTTTTGAGTGTGTATCAGCTGCAAATTAGTAGGTTATACAACACATATTTTTTCCATTTACAATTTCTAATTGTGAAATGTCATGCTTTTGTAGAAATATCGTTAGATTTAAGGATTGCAAACTTGAGGTTCAGGTTCTGTGGTGGTAATCATGCAAGAACCGAAACCATTGTCCCTGACTTATACTCCATTTAACAATAAGTGTCTCATTTGTCCTTGTGCTGATGTGTTTTCACTACAGAGTTATTGTAACTGAGGGATATTGTTGATAATCAAGACTATTTAGCTAACAAAAATGGAAATATGACTTATTTTGATTAATCCACACGGACTTAGTGTGGGATATGTTGTTGTGTGAAATTAAGTAATTACATATAAGGGTCGAATAGTCGATTATCTTTCTGGTGATTAATCCACGGGCTTAATTTTATAGGTTTCTATGACATAGTAAATGCATTTTATTGTCTGCAGCAGTAAGGCTGCGTTTCCTGCCGCTCAACCTCCACTTTGGGTTAGTGTATCTGAATAAATAGCAGAAAATGTGCAACGGGCACGAACAAAAATGTCCGAGTTAGGCAAGGCACATGCCAAAGCTTTGATGCCTTCATTTGGAGATGATAATGAAGATCAGCATGCGATCGAGTCTCTTACACAAGAGATAACCAGTTTGATAAAGAAATCAGAAAAAAATGTACAGAAACTTCATGCCGGTGGGGCTTCTGAGGATTCAAATCTTAGAATGAATGTGCAGGTGTGACTCTCAAAACCATGTGGTGATTTAGAATCAAGCTGTTGCAACATATCTAATGGCTGACTTTGACTTTGGGTTTCATGTATCTATTGAAGCGATCTCTTGCCACTGACCTTCAGAGCCTTTCAATGGAACTTCGCAAGAAACAGTCAACTTACTTGAAGAGCCTTAGGAAGCAAACGGAGGTTAGGAAGTAAAATTTACTTTCCACTTCATGAACACTATTCATAAACTGAGTTAAATTTGACTTCATCAATTGATTTGTAGGGTCAAGACAGAGTTGATTTGGAGATGAACTTGGGAAACCAAACTAGAGCAGAAGATGAGTATTTGGATGACATGGTATGGTGTTTAGCTACGCTAGATCTATCTGCTCACAACAAGAACAACATAATTTCAAATGAAATTTACTCTTAATATATGAATACATGAACAAAAAGAAAATTTGAAGTTCTTGGATGATTATTGACGTTAATATGAACATAACATGCTTAGGGATTTAGCAAGCACCAGATGACCAAGCTAAAGAAAAGCGAAGCATTCACCGTAGAAAGAGAAAGAGAGATTGAACAGGAAAGTGGAGACTTTACTGTACCCAGTTCTCTGTTTTCACTAACAATTACATAATGTTACATTCTTGATTGATATAATTATGTATTGCCATATATATATCTTGTAGGTTGTGGAATCTGTAAACGAGCTCGCTCAGGTTATGAAGGATCTATCAGTCCTAGTTATAGACCAGGTTAACAATTTATGATATTGCCCTTCCAGAAACCGATAAATGGGTTATCAGATTCAGAACTATTAACTGAGTTTCTCTTTCCAAGCAGGGCACAATTGTTGATAGAATAGACTATAACATCCAAAACGTCGCAACAGAAGTTGAGAAGGGCCTTCAGCAGCTGCAGAAGGTCACTCCTCTCTTCTTCTTCTTCATCCTCTCTCTCTTTCTCTCTCTCTTTTTGACGTGCATTTCACTTGCAGGCTGAGAGAACACAAAAATCAGGAGGAATGGTTAAGTGCGCTTCGGTCCTTGTTGTAATGTGCTTTGTTATGCTGATCCTCCTAATCATCAAGGAGATTTTCTTTCAAAAATGATTCTTTTTCTTGAAGAAGAAAGCTGGAGTTTTGAGCTCTGCCTCGGCCATGCACAGTAGGTTAAGCAATTACTACATTTTCATTCTTTCTTCTTCTTTTTTTCCTTGTTTTGATCTATTTGTTCTTTATATATCGAGTAAGAAGTAGAGAAGGGTGTCGAGTATAGCATGAACACTCCAAGAACATGTATAGGCCAATTTAATTGTTGCTTGCTCTTACGAATATGACAGTATAGAACTCTCAGAAAACTTGTATAGGCCAGTTTTGCTCCTTTTGCAGAGTTTCATGTCTCATTTCATGAACAGAATGAATAAGAAGACTTTCAATTCACATTTAGTATTGTCATTTACCATAGCTTGCTTGTTGTTCATGTAATTAAATGTTTTGAGTTCGTGAGATACTAAAATCTTAACCTTAATGTTTGATTTTGGTTTTTTTTATATATTCTATTTTCAATAACAAAGGGCACACAGTTGCTTTCATAGCTCAGTTGGTTAGAGCACCCGTTTAGTAAGCGGGAGGTCTTGAGTTCGACTCTCAATGAAAGCATTGTTTTTTTACTTTTTTCCTTTCCTATTTTTTTTCTTTCCTATCAATTTTCTCACTTTACTCTGCTTTGCAATTAATGACAAAAATACCCCTACAACAATTAAGGAACCCTCAGATAAAATTTCAAAATCAATGAAGAGTATTTTTGTCTCTTATTATCAAAATAAAGTGAGAAATTATGGAAGTTCATTGGGTGAGAAAGTATAAAAGTCAATGTAGTTAAGTGAAAAAAAATAACAAAAAATGTATAATTTTTAGGATAACTTTTGATTTATTATGTCACAATGTCGACAAAATTATACATTTTGAGTATGAACATTGAACAATAGTGAAATTTATTCTACGAATAAATAGAAATTCATTACACATTATGATCTACAATGTTCTTAAATACAGACCAATTTGGTCCTTAAAACACAGACACTACACAGAACCTCAAGCCTTCTTCTTCTTCTTGGAACTGTTCAAATCTGAAGGTGTAAACGATCTCTCTACCAAACCAGACACTGACATCTTCATGTCAAAAGTCAACCTCTGCAGAATCAAAGAGAGCGTGTTCACGTCCGACATGGCTCGGTGGGCTGAGCCCACGAGCGGGATCTTGTAGTGCTCGCGCAGGGCCTGCAGGGACACCGAAGGAAGCTTCATTCCTTCAAGCTTCATCAGTTCGCGTGCCAGAGCGAGCGTGTCCACAAACAGCCAGTTTTGAGGGATATCGGTGTTGCAGCGCCCAAATTCATTGACCAAGAAGGGCACGTCAAAGGAACGAGCGTTGTGAGCGACCCATAATACGTAGCCTCCGGGTTTTTGACGACTCTTGACATACTGGAGCAAGATTGGTACGAGGTCTTGCATCCTACAGCATGATAAACCGATATGCTATCACAAATAGTATCAAGGATTAACTACACACGACTACCTTTATGAATTGTCCACAAACACATGATGGTTAGTTGCACATTACTACATTTATGAATCGCCACAAACACATGGGATTAATTGCAAAAAAGTGCCTAATTATTCATTTTTTTTGCAAATCACAGCCTTCTTTGATAATGACAACAAAAGTGTTTTGAACTTATATTTTCATTGCACTTTGAATCAAAGTAACAATTTTGCCCTTGAAATTTCAAATTACAATATTAAGAGTAAAAACACAAAACAAAAAGTCCAGAATTTTCACAGATGAAAATTATGGAGTTTTTTGTTCTTCACTTTTTATTTTTAAATCTACAATTTCAAGGGTAAAACTAATTTTGAAACAAATGGATAAAAAGCACAACAAAAATACAAGTTCAAAACACCTTTTTGCTCTTATCAAAGAAGACTATAACACAAGGAACATTTTTGCGATCATCCCTTGAAAAAATAAGGGAAAATTGCCCGAATTGTATGAAAACTACAAACCAAATCATAAATAAAGAACACAAACATTCGATTAACATTACATGAACTTCAACGAACTTAGAGAAGATAAATGAAGCAAGATAAGTTTCTCAGATTCTATTAGTAATTCGAAAACAATATCTTTGGATATCTTTATATCGGTATGAACATATAGTTATTATGAATGTGCATATGGCAACTGTAATTCGATATCTTAATCAATACTACACTCAAGCAAGTATAGAAATAATCTGTATATAAAGAAAAATATTGAACAAAAGCGAAAGATTTATGCTAATGATAGATCTTAAAAATGATATTTTACAGGATTAACCAAGTAAATGATCATCATTTATGTATAAAGCAATATGTTCTGGTATCTTTATATCAATTTGATTAGATAATGCCACAAGCAACTAACCAATATGAACAAATAGTTATGAATATAAAGATAGCTACTGAGATTCGATATCTTATTTAGCTACCAAGAAAAATATGCCACAATATTGAACAAAGTGAAAGATTTCAGCTAAGGAATTAATCTTAAAACAATAATTTACAGGAATAATCAAGAAAAAGTTCATACCTCGGAACATCAGGCCTAGTAACCATGTGATTCGAAATGCCATGGATATGAGCATTGGCAACATAGCGTCCAGGATTGACCAGAGTCTGAAAAGTACTGTTCGTGCCACCAGCAAGATCCTGAATTGCAATCTCAATTATCCGTTCATTCTCTCTACTGAGTCCGGTCGTTTCGATATCAAAAGCAACAACAGTAACAAGGCTGACTAAATCTTTGTTTTCAGCAATCATTTGCCGAGTATCAACATATTGAACTTTTTGAAACTCGCTTAAATCGGTGCTACTTATATTTAATATGGAACTCGGTGAAGCCACTCCATCAACTACTTCATGCCTTACGCTGCTTGATTTGTTTCTTTGGGTTGTTCTGTTGCTTACTTCTGGCTTTGTGCTTATGGGTCTTCGTATCCATCGCCTGTCGTGTCTTCCTCCTAGTCCATTGATCTTTGAACTCAAACGCTTGAAGCCTGAGTTGTAGGTTTCGCTCCAGAAACTGGTTAAGTTATGAACTCGGTGTAGTTTTGGTAATTGCAACATTGAAGAAAAGCAGATTGATCCTGTTCTCATCTGAACTCAAGAACTATGATGACACGAAACTGATGGGTGAAGAGCACAACATCACACTAACGATTTATCTTTTGACCTGAGGATGAAGGTGCAACAATTAAGGTAAAAACCAAAACATGTAAACAAACCTAGTAAATTATTTAGCCCTATGAAACGATAATCAAAACATCTGAACTTGATCGTGGAACCTAAGAAGGCGACAAATCCAGAAGAAAACGAATCTATTGAGAGAAATCAGGAATGGTTGGCATGATCTCTCAATTTTCTAGATATACAAGGCATAGACAAGGTATGAAATTAGATCCAACTTTTCTTTCTTTTGGTTCCTTTCAGCTAACAAAAGGTAAAGTAAAATCACAAAGTTTATCAATCCAGAAAGAATGTGTGATGAGCAATCAAAACTTTCAACATACACATCAAACCCACCAAACAAGTTAGGAACTTTTTCATCTAAAATCAATCATTTCAATTGAAAAAAAAAACACAAATACACCAATTCTGATCAGGGAATCAATCTCATTGAATCCACAAGCAACCAGACCAACCCATATAGCTCAAATCCCTTACAGGAATCTAAATCATGGAGGCATTTCAGTTTCCAAACAAAAAATTCAAAATGGATGTTAAAAGTCCCAGCTTTATCAACAAAATAGCATCACTCCTACAAACCCAATACTAGAATTTCGCTAATCCCAATCGGGGAAGTTCCAGAATTTACCCTCATTTTCTCGGCAACCAAACAGGGAAAGAGCAAGTTCATGGGGACAAGAAAAGAATATGCCAAATGAGAGAGAGAGAGAAAAGAGAACTTGCCTGGTAATATGAACCCACCATATCGCGTTTACCTAATAGAGTTTCAAAATCGAGAGCTGAGGTAGTTATAGAGAGAATGCAATCGGAGGATGAGAGAGAGAGAGCTAGAGAAGAAGAAGAGGAAAGACCCGGAAGATGCGGATCATGTGACCCGGATCCAGATAAGTTCCTTGGGTCGCTCGCTCTCTGGTTAGCCTCACGTTTCCTCTAGTTATTGGCTAACCTTACAAGCTACAATTATTTTTAGGTTTCTCTTGTCTTTTCTTAATATTTTGTAAAAAAACATTATGAACCTAGTCATTCGATTTTTTTAAGGTAATATTGAGGGGTAAGTATAAATGTACTTCTTCGATCCTTCATGTGCAATAATCCATTACGGTTCACTTTTTTAAAGGTGGTCGATAGTAGAAGGTTAGGGTTAGGCTTAAGGTTAAAATTACGGTGAAATTATGATAGATTGTAAGGGATATTTTTGACATTTTAAATATAAAACTTAACATAGTTGTGGCTTTTTGAACAAATTAGGTGGTATTTTACAATAGAAAGATCGTTTAAGGCGTGTATTTGGTACAAAATATAAAATACGATGAATTATTACAAATAAAAAGTCGGATGTAAATATGTAGTCGTACTTATCCGTAATATTTATTGGGTCAACGTTAACCAATCACCCTCTAATCATTTTTTAGGGCATCGGGAATAGTCGTCAATTCAGACGTGAGAGTAAAAAATAAACAAATACGATGAATCCTTATAAGAAATCGAAAATTAAAGTTGGAATGTCAAAATTAGATCTTTTTAATTTCCTCGCATGGAAAAGTCACTGCTTTGGCTACTAAAATAGGCAGTAGAGAAATAATATTATATCGTGTTGACATATTTAATGAATAAAATGAAGAATCAAGATCGTTAATGGTATTTTTTTAAATATTTGATTGAGTGTAGATCTAAGATAGCCTCACGTGATTGTGATCTTGATTAGGAGGGCATGCTTCCAAAACCATTGATGCTTGCTTTATTAATTTAAAATTACAAATGGATAAATTTAAATATGTATTAAAATCTGATTATCGTCTCAAAAAAGGACATTTCTCAAACCCCTAACGAGGATATTAGAATTCTAGATATATTGATGCTTTCTTAATCAATACGATTTTTCTTAATCACTTATTTGTGATGGAAAATATCTTATATCTAATAAATTATGAACAATTTTACTTGAAAGTTTGAATATATCTTTGTATTGAAGTAGAATCGACTAGCGAAAAAAAGTCTAGGGTTATCCTTTGGTTTCTCTCTGTGAGAATTTTATGGTTTTGCAAGTCGCGTAGGCGTGATCGACGGCAAGATTTCGGCGTGTGATTGACTCATCACAATATCAAGCATGGATGGTGCATAGAATATGGAGGAAGGGGGTGGAAGTGTAGATGGGGCAAGGGGAATCACGGAGCGATAGCCGAATATGAGGCTCACGAAAGATGAGGAGGGGCCAGTTATTGAAGGAGAGGAGGGTGAGGAGCAAGGAGGGGGTGAGGAGAGATGGGTACTGGTAGGACGGTACATGACCACACGGGCTCCAGATTTCACCGTTACGAAACATGTATTGGAAGCCGGTTTTGAGGGTGTTTATGAAGGAACTTGAGGTCAATCTTTACTCTTCTAATTCAGTTGTGAGAGAGACATGATGAGAGTTGTCGATGGTAGCCCCTGGATTTTAGCCATAGACAACTGTTGATTGAGAGATTGAAACCGAGTGTACCGCTAAAGGAAGTACAATTTCGTACACTTGATCTATGGTCGCAAATTCATGACATTTGGGCAAACTTGGGTAAGGAGACTACAATAAAGACCATAGGCAGTGCGCTGGGGGAGTTCATTGGTGATGATCCCATGAATTATCGAGGTGTCTAGCGTGAATATATGAGAGTCCCGGTCTCTTATGCACTTGACAAACCGCTGTGTAGAAAGATGAAGGCTAAAAGGCCGGATGGCAGTATGGGATGGGTGACCTTCAGGTATGAAAGAGCTCCGACTTTCTGCTTCTTATATGGTATCATAGGACATGGGGAGAAGGCTTATGAGAAATTTGATGTTCCCTTGGAATATATTACAGACAGGCCTTATGGGAGTTGGATGCGGTCCAGCCTCGCACCCACAAGTTTCTAGGGGGTTCATAGTGGTTGTGAGAGGAAGTCGAAGAGAGATTGGATGAAAATGGCATACCTCAACAGCAAGTAAGGACTAAGTAGCGATTTGTCCCAGCATACCGTCCTCCTTATAGAGTGTCAACACGAACTCGAGGACGAGGAGTCGGAGATGGAACAAGGAAGGTGCTGCAAGATTTGAACTTGATAACTGAAGGTGATGGGGTGGGACATAGTAAGGTCCAAGCAACGAGTAAAAGGAGGCGCAGATTGGAGGAAAGTATGGAAGAGGATAGTGCGTCTTCCAGGATGAATGTGGATGAAACTATGACTGTGAATCAGCTTCATAAATCAGCGAGCTCCGGAAAAGAGCCTGACCGAGATTAATGTCTCTTTTGCTATGGAACTGTTAAGGGCTTGGGAACCCTCGAACAAAGCAGTTCCTTATAGAGTTGGTCACTCTAAAAGATCCCATATTGGTGTTCCTGAGTGAGACCCGGTGCGCTGCTGCAAGTATAGAACGCTTGAGATACTCACTTCATTTTGAAGGAGCTTTTTAGGTTGGAGACCAAGGGGCAGAGGGTGGTTTAGCAGTACTTTGGAGAAGAAGAGAAGATGTGGATATTCTTAGCTACTCTCTTCGCCATATTGATATGATAGTACATCTTAGGGAAGGACGGGAGTACAGATTCACAAGGGTGTATGGCGAACTTGATAGGGCTCGTCGTGGTGAAACATGAGATTTGCTAAGAATGCTTGCGAGCCAGAGAAGTGATCCATGGTGCCTTATGGGAGATTTTAATAATCTCACAGCATATTCTAAGAACCGGGGCGACAATGCCTACCCAAACTGGCTTATTCATGGGTTCAAAGAATGTCTCGGTGATTGTGAAATTGATGAGTAGCCTATGGTTGGACACCCGTATACATGGGAAAGGGGACGGGGAACACCGCAATGGATGGAGTGCAAGTTGGACAGGACGCTTGCGAATATGTCGTGGGTCAATTTATTCCCGAATGCGTATTATGAGAACATGGGGATCGCCCCCTCGGACTATAACTCTATATCTTTATACACTGATCATGTGGAGATAGGACAACAACAACAGAGGTTCAGGTATGAGAATACTTGGAATAAGGAAGCAGAATGCACAATCCTTGTTAGTGAAGAGTGGACGATATCGGAGGGCTAAAATTTTATGACAAGAATTGGCCAACTTGGTTCCAAGCTGTAGCATTGGGGTAGTACACAAAGGAGGAATTGCAAGCAAAAATCCGAACCGTGACTGAACAAGTGAATAAGTTGCGAACCCGGACTGATATGGATGGGGTCAGACAATTTTTTTTAGAAGAAAGAGAAGCATGAACTGCTACTACAGCAGAAGGAAGTATACTAGCGCCAACGAGCAAAAAAAGATTGGCTTCGTGATGGGGATCGAAATACTCGGTTCTTCCACCAAAAAGCTAAGGATCAGGGTCGTTGAAATTGTATTAAACGACTCAAAGATGAGCATGGGATTTAGAGACATTGGGGGGCCGGTCTAGAGGAGGCTTTCTTGAGGTACTATGCTGATTTATTCTCTTCCTTTGACACTGAACATGATGCAATTACTTTTGATGAGGTTCGGCATGCAGTTTTTAATATGGGGGAAGATAAGTCCCCAGGACCTGATGGTTTCAATCTTAGTTTCTATCAGAGACATTGGGGGTAATTGGTGAAGCACTATTCCACACGGTCCGATCTTTTTTTAAGACCCGAACTCTACCAGAGGGGATGAATGACACGCATCTGGCTCTAATCCCAAAGAAGAGCTATCAATAAGGGATAGGGGATCTCCGACCTATTGCATTGTGTAATGTAGTGTACAGGGTTATTTCGAAAGTTATGGCTAACCGTATGAAGGTTATTATGCATGATCTGATATCTGACAACTAGAGTGCTTTTATACCTGGCAGACTGATTACAGACAACATATTGATATCTCTTGAGGTCTTGCATTACTTGAGACGGAAGAGAAGAGGGAAGATGGGGTACATTGCCTTAAAATTGGACATGAGTAAAGCGTATGATCGCGTTGAGTGGCGATACCTCCTTGTTGTCATGCTTAGATTGGGATTTGATGCTCGTT
>JAYMSW010004152.1:0-11302 GCA_036897725.1 Erodium texanum
ACCTACTGCAGTTATATCCCATCAGCCAAATTGTACACATGCATGTACTCACGACCGTTGACGGTGTAACGAATCGGAGCTTGTTCGCCACACATGACATCGGTGAATAGCGACGACTAATTGAGTACATTGACATCATTGTTCAACCCTGCTACACCAAAAAAAGCATGCCAAAAACAGGTATCGTGATCCACAATGACTTCAAGCATCATCGTCGGCCCAAGTTCATCTCTGTGTGTGTACATGTCGCGCCATGCCATTGGACAGTTTTTCCACTGCCAGTGCATACAATCAATGGAACTCAACATACCTGGGAAGCCACGATCCGCATTCTCCCTCAACAGTCGCTCGATGTCTTCTACATTTGGCCGTCACATATACTCAGGCACGAAAACATCGAAGACGACAATGCAAAACTGTTTGAGACATTCTAAGGCTGTTGCTTTCGACATTCGGAGGTACTCGTCAAGGCTATCTGCTGAGCACCCCGTTGCAAACATTCTTAGTGTAGCAGTGCACTTCTGTATCGGTTAGAACCCTGTTCGGCCTAGCCCGTCCTCACAGGTATTAAATCATGGATTACGGTCACACAACCCAACAACGATACGGTTGAAAAGATCCTTGCTCATGCGGAAACGGCACCGGAAGACGACATCATCATACAGCAGGTGAGGCCCAAAATAGTCGTCTACTAGCTACTAATAACCACGGTCCCGGTTACGTTCGAGAAAAGCCCGCTTCCGCCTCAGCTGGTGGCATGAACTACCTTCCTCCATTAGCTTCAAGTGTTTCTATTCCAAGAATCTCTCGTAGGCCCTCAATTGTTCATCGATTATTTCGTCTTCTGACTCCTCATGATCGGATGACGAAGAGTCTGAATAAGTTGGTATTTGGAACGGGTTGATTGCGGGGTCATGAAATGGGTTGTAGTGGAGAAACATTATGGTAATTGGTGAGGGCTAACGATGGTTGCACAACGAGCTACAAATTGATTTTTGGTGTTGAATTGTGAGTGGTATTTATAGGAGTTCGGTCGATAGTAAAGTCATAATTACCATTCAGAAGGCCTTTGATAGCACGTTTTTTTTTCTTCATAATTCAGTTTTCCGTTCATGGTCAATTCATAAAACACATTTGGATAATTTCTCCATAAAAATATAATATCTTGATTTTTTTGGGGTCACTAATCTCTTGTTTGTTTATGAACCTTTGTTATTTCAAGCAGTCTACACACATAAGGCGACATGCTCCACTTTCTTCGCACATATAGAGCTCTATGTTTATGCTCTTTAATAAATAAAAAAAGAGGATTAATTCTACTTCTGATTAGAAATTTTCGAATTTTCTCGAGAAATGAACACAATGCATTCTTCAACAACGGAAGGATTTTTGTTGTAGAAAATGAAATGAATATCCAGTCGAATCAAAAGGTCCAGGTTTTACCCCAAAAACATTATTTAAGTGTAACAAGGTGTTTCATTATAACCTCGGCTTTAAAACTTACACAAAACCTTACCTTTATATCTAATAGTAAAATGATTACTGTGTTACTATAAGAATAGGTGAAAAAAATTAAGAAGAGTGAAGATACAATTATCATTTAGGACAAATAATTGGATGATAGTTTTTAAATTAGAGCTGGTCTAAACAAACCTCAACCAGTTACACTATCTTCACTCCAAAGGTTAAACGAGGCATACAAAAAGCGGGAAATGAGAACATAAAAGCTCGTGCAGCCACTTGTTTATAGAATCAGTGGCTCGAGAACTATAAAGTTACACGTGCGCCACTGTCCAGGGACAATGCTTATATATCGATCCACTCGTTCCCGTAACGATATGCTACGTGGGTGGCTTTTACTTCATCCAATCACCATCTTTACCGTCCATTCGAACACTTGAATCTTGAGTTAGAAAGAAAACAAAAACCTAGTACGGACTAGGATGCTTCACGACAACACCTGTTTATCTGGATCTCTGTCTATATAAACGTGTCGATGAAGAGGTAGAAGCTAGGTTGGAAAGAGAAATGAAAACGTGGGATTGAGGGGATGGGTTGGGCTGAAGGAGGTGTCTGCAGGAAGCATCCGAATCACGGCCAATCGGAAGGTGTTTGCTCGTCTTGCGTTGCTGAGAGGCTCGCGAAGCTCTCTTCCTCCAACAAAAATGTGGCTTCTTGTTCCTCTGCGTCTCCGGCCAGTCACATCAACACCTCAGATGTAATGGCTCCCAGCAACGCATTGAGGAAGAGCAGATCGATGGCCACAAGCAGAGTTGACGTTGACCAATCTAATGAGGAAGTTGAAGCGAAGAAGAAGAAGAAAGGTGGATTCTGGTCAAAGTTGCTCCGATCATCTGGGAAGAGGTCAAAAGAAGCTGAGTTTTGACAAGGTTCTTGGTTATGCTGATATAAATTTTAATGCAAGTCATTATATTCATTTCCTAGCAATAGAGAACCAAATCTCTACTAGCAGTGTACAAGTCAAAAGTTCTATCCAACAAAACAAGTCACTCTTACTACAGACTGAAACTAATTTATGAACACATGCTCAATCTGTACCTTTCAGCTTTTTGAATCTTCCAGAGCTGCCAATTTTTGTGTCGTTTTTGTATGGCACAACTCATCTTCCCAGGCTTCATCTATATTCTTTGGTTCTGTATGTACATCTTGTGATTATGTAACATATCCTCCGTACCATCAGTTGGATGCATCTTCGTCGCTATGATCTTGTTCCGCAGATGGTTGATTCAATCTCTGAAACATATCATCAAGGGACTGAGATGGGATTGAGTCACTCGATGTATCCTCAATTTGGCACAAAGGAGTGAAATTTCTGGCCCCTATGTTTGCCTTGAAGCTTTGGAAACCAGTCCTGAATGATTTCCAGGTTGAAGCTATGCCAGAAGGACCATCACTTTGAAGCAAGGAAACCTTAGCAGCTGCAATGTTATTCTGAGGTGGTATTGTGTTGGCTGCTGCTTGTCTGCTCTGTTCTCTGAAGGCAGCATACTTGTTGACTATGGCTTCTCTGCTTGTGCCATATCTCCGAGTTCCTTCTTTCAAAGAACCTCCCCTAATATTGTCTCCTAAACCGCCTTTTGAGTTCATCTCAAGAGCAGTCCTATCCTGAACAATTTACACCCAAATTTACTAAATCATCTATATGCCCAAACACGTGGTGATCTCATTATTTCACTCCATAATATAAAATAATTCCAAGGTAGAAAAAAACGACATTTATGGAGAGAATTGTACTCACTATGCTATAGGCAATGGATTCGATATCCACGTCGTTGAAATTCCTTGCTAATGGGATGACATGCTCACCAACCTTCTGCCCTTGCTCAATCCAAGTTCTCTCTGGGAAATAGAGGACTTAGTGAGAATGTAGACCAGAGTATACACAGCAATGATTTGTTTGTGGTATCACAAGGCCACCGCCTAGTTACCTTTTTGTAGGATGATCAATCCTGATGAATCAAGCCCATCTGTATCATCTTCTTCATTGTGAAATCTAAATCTCTTCAAGCTCCCAAAAAAGTCAACTATGCGATCAAAGAAGTTGTTTGCAACCAACAGAGTATATATAACCATGATAAGTGGGTAGATTTTGTTAAATCCACTTCCAAAGAAGGGGACAGCATCATCTATGGTTCCCATTCGCTGATACCCGAAATGGCAAATATGAATTAGTGTTGATACTTGAATGAAACAAAACAAGGTAAGATGGATACTTATAGATACAAGGGTAAGCCAAACAAACACAAGACCAGGAAAAGTAATCACCTTTTCAAATACAGTTGTCTTATCCCCTCCAAGACGAATGAGATTGAGAAAGTTGTATGAAATTGGAGGGGCATATCGAGCAACCATCCTACCAAAGATATTGAGAAGAGCACTTAGTTTTCCTTCCATAAACAAACGCGGTGAAGTTATGCTGATAGAGCTTATATGTAGACTTACGAGCATATCATCAGCAAGTTGACCGAGCTTGTCTGTCTTGGCGTTAAGGAGTAAAACATAAGCATTCCGATTTTGAATAGCGAATAATATGTGCACATGCACATATACATCAGGGGAACAAAAGCAAATACCTAGGAAAAATATTGATCCGATATTAGCAGAAAAGATAAAGACATCCATTTATGTAATAAAAACCACCAAATGGAAGGAAATTTGTTAAGACCTACATATAGATATATTGATAAGGGAAAGCATTAGTCTACCTGCACAGCTATTTCTTGCTTTCCCACAGATTTTATGAGTATTGAAAAGAGAGAAAGATCCACTCCACTGGGTAGTAGTGTCGCCTCTGCTAACAGAATTGCAACTGACATGATACCAAGAACGATAGCCAAGAGTTTCTCAAGTTGCTTTTTTGCTATGCATCGCCAAATAAATTCTGCAACGAGTTACCCGTTACAGGTAAGCTATTAATGTGAATAAAGGGAAAAACTACTTCATCTCACTGAATAGGTAAAAGAAAATTAAGAACTTATTATAAAGAGATACAATGGTACCTATTGTATCAATGATGGATCCTGATTTGCCAGTATGGCCAGATCTTAGGTTTGAGACATATCTCCTGAAATAATCAGAATGTAAAGTTTAAGTGTATAGAAACAACCTAAAGCCTGCATGATCTTTCCATAGTGAAGAGGGAACCATAATTCAATAACATCAGATTAAAAGGCGATGTCTAGAATACTCATTTGTGATTCACGGATTACGAGAAATGAATGAAGAATAATAATGAAAAAAAATTCTTAAAGGGAAATGGCAAGAGGTAGAAAAGGTCTGAATTAACAAGAGAGGGGTCAGTTAGGTGCAAACCATCCGGTTGAACTGCGTCGTTCATAATTTCTTATTGTATCTTCCAGTTCAAGGGCCTCCATGACATAAGTCATATACTCACTGCCAAGTTAACAGTACATTAAACACTGTTACTAATCAGCATTGTAAAATAACCCCAAGTAGAAGAAGAAAGAGCTTGCACTATGTCAAAATTGGGAGCCTAGTGGATGAGTTACAATGAAAGAATACACTGCAGATACAGAAATAGAACTTTGATCCAAATTCACTGCAAAATGTTTAGTTTACCTTTTATATCGGTAATACTCTTCACGAGCTCCCCGAAGATTGCGCCGTAGTGTTGCCATTGATTTCTCATCTGTATCATAATCCATATCATTTCCACCTAACTGGCCACCTTGTGGTTTGAAGGACGGATCTTCCCTGAACTGAGATAATAAACATAGCAATCAGAACATTACCAACTGAATCTAACAGGGAATAATTTCTGAAAAATAAATAGCAAAAAAAAAAAAATACATATACCATATGAGTTAACATGTTATCGATAACATTCATATAGGGTCTCAGAGGATCACGCTTAGACATCTGATTGGAAGTTGCTTGAGCAACCTGTTAAAGTAAGCCATTCGTCAAACCTTAGTTGACTAGTGAGATTACAAGTAAGCATGGTGCAAACAAATCTACAATAGAGTCCCTGCTAGTGAGAGCAGATCATTAGTCTTCTGATAAAGCAAATTAAAAGCTTATAAGAGAACAAGGAAAATTGGGGACTGAACCTCCAAATGTAGAACCAAAGGCTCATTCTTTAACGACAAAAGACATTGGCAAATGTACTTCCAAAATTTTACAAGTATTTGTTAAGATGAGAAGAGAATTCTAGATTATAGTTGAAAAGGGATACATACTACTATAGCATTCGAAAGCTCTTTATGAGCATCATCAAGTTTCACCGCCATTTTGGCAACTTTATGAGACAGAACTTTTTGCCGAGTGATCCAATCAGCATTTCTCCAAATGCTCTTAGGAATTTCACTCAAACCAAAGCCAAGAAGAAATGCACCCGTAACAAGTCCAAACGTATTAGAGCAGGCCATGGCAAAACCCAGGACACCCCCCTTCCTGTAAATAACATGAGATGATAAAAGTTACAAATATAAAACAAATTGGTATCTGTGTTGGCATATGCAGAATATAATGAGGTTAAATGACAAATTCCTTCGACATTTTCAAAAGAGAAAGCTGAAAATTTAATTTAATAGTACACTAAAATATGACATATCTACAACGCATATCTGAGATCTTATATTATTAAATAAACATATTAAGATCACATTTTAATTTGAAGGGAAAGAAACAAACCAACTCTTTCGCATCATGATGAGAAAGATAAGTCCAACTAAGCCAAGAGACCCAACAATTAAATAGAAGACCAAGTTAACGTGCACACTTGTCTTCAGTCGTTCTCTCCAGGTGAAGTCTCCAGCATCTTCATAACCCTGAATAAGGGGCACCACAGCCCTGCTTAGAGATAACATAATTTGAATATATGAGGAATGCACATTTCTGGCCTGTTAAAACATTTGTAACAATACCCAAAAGACAAAAGGAGCAACATACAAGCATTTACAAGTATTCATAAAGCAATAACAAATTATGCAGCTGCTGATATAACCAAAAGAGAACACGATCATAATAGACAAACTGACAAATTATAAATCTTTGTAAATTTAATGGCATAACTGAAGGAACATGAAGTTCAATGATGACAATATTTATAATCACTCATATTTCACTTTTAGGTATCATTTGCAAAAGGAAAATTACCATTCTCGAAAAATTACTTTCCAGGGAAACTGGATAAGGGTATTTGACACAAGGGAGAGCGAAGGGAAAATGCCAAACCCTGAGTGTAGAAATAAATAAATTGTTTGGTTCAAAAAAGCATGATAATTACTTTATTATCCTTCTCTTTAAATATGCAATGAGAATATAGCCAGGCTATTACAACTATACTTTACTCATTCTGATTTTTGTATACAAAAGACCTATGCCTGTTCAACCGATTTAATTGAATAAAATCAGCTAACCATTTGCACTTTTAGCTACATGTTTATCATGATAAAATAAATTACACATTTTTACGCGTGTTCATCTAAGTGCAAGTCTACTTACTCAAAAGAAAACCATGTACAGTTCGACTTGAAAACAAAGTGCAAGAGACACCAACCATTTCTCATAATGTTAACAGGCAAATTATCTAATTTTAAATTCTGTATGATTATTACTGACTTACCAGGTAAGTAAGAATGTACTCCAGTATGACCAGCTCCAAAAGAAAGAAATCACCCAATTCTGGTTATGAACTATTGTCTGTACATATTATATAAGGAACTGTCAGAGCAAACTAATAACGAAACCAACAAAGGTTAAGAAAAGCTTCAATTAACCAGAAACCCAATTCCAAAACTCCAAAACTTGAATCTTGAGGAGGTAAGCAAAAATGAGACATAAGGAAAGAAATTTCACAACCATTTACAGGGACTACAAAATGCCTAAAATGCCACTCATCAACCTCAAAAAAAAAACGATCAAAAACACATCTGCAACTTATGATAATCATAATCAATTGTGTTAAATTCCAACACTTTCCAAGCGAAATCGACAACACTAATCACAACCGGAGACCTTAGCACGCACAGTTTTTCACAAGCTTGAGAAGAAGAAGAAAAACCCAACTCAGACCAAATCAATCAATTGCCAAGAAACCATGTTTCATCAAATCGGTTCCAATTTCCCAGACCTCAATAATCCTAATAAAAATGGAGCTCGGGAATGAAATACGCACCGCCCAAATATCGGCGGGGACGAGGATGATGATGGAGAGCGAGCAAAACCAAGCGTAGCCGACGGTGAAGATGACATAACGAGGAACACCTGGTCCAACGAAGTACCTGAGCGTGAAGACCACCATCCCCAATGTCATGGGCAGCGATATGAGATAAAACACCCACATCTCTGTCCGGTTGGAGCGGATCGGAATCGGACTCGAATTCGCGGATGGCCGCGATACCTCCTTAGCTATATTAAGACGGCACCCCCGTATCCCCCCACTGCTGAACCTTCAATCTCGCGCCGGATCTGATCTTCGTCGTCGTCCTTCCGCGAGACCGGTCGCGAGCGTTCGTGAAACTATTTCTTGTGGACATTTTGTTATTGTTATAGCTATGCTATTACTGCACGTTTTGGTGGCGGGGTGAGGTGCCTTTGCCGATTTTGGCTCGAGACTACTAAATCGTACCGGTTTAATGCGGACCAGCCCGGCTCATTCTCCAAACTCGGCTCCTATTCTACTAAGGTTTTTGGAAACGAGAGGTTAGGATTAATTTCCACCTAAATATCCTCGCATATACTTAGATTTTATATAAATATTTTAATATTTGTTCTTATTTTAACGGGTATATAAAGTTGTGAAATATATCACCGATAGTATCTTTTATCCATATCTATTAGGTATTAGTGTAAGATGACAATAATAATCTTAATTAATATTTAAATTTCCAGATGCATGCCATGATCTTTTATTCTTCGTGTTCTCCCTTTTTAGTTTTTTTGGATTATTTACGAACGATACTCTAATTTATTACCGAATTTTATTTAATACCCTAACATTTTAGCTTAAACGAAAACACTTTAAACTATCTGAAAATTTACATTATTTACTTTGCGTTTGTTAATATTGAAGTTAAAATGACAAAAATACCCTTCAAAATTATTCAAATTTCCAAATAAGTACCTTTCTTGTTTTTTATCAAATGTGAAACATTTTCTTACAAACTAAAAGCAAGTACAGACCCATACCCATACCCATATAAGAGAAAGCAATACCAGAAGCAAGAAGTACAAACCAAGACTGCCAAATTGTTAGTGTCCTAGTAGACTCCGCACCAGAAGAAGCGTACCCAATATCATTATCGCCGGAAACAGCAAGCAAAAACAAACCCAGACCAAACATTATCGCCGGAAACAACCATGAGCTTTGGTAAATTATAATAATTCTTGAAATTATCAATAAAGAGACTTAGATCTGAACCAATGGCACCTTTGGAAAATTTAAAAGAGGACGAGGGGTATTTTAGTAAATGTGCACGATACAGATCTGAACCCGCCCAGCTTCAACTTTTTCCTCGTCCTCTTCTCCGACGGAGAAGACCTGTTTGTTCCCCCTTTACTAAGATTTTTCAGACCAGGTTTTTTTTCTTTTCAGATTTGTATATATCTTGAATCCAGTTTTTGTATGGAGATTTGATGGTGTTCGTCCGGAGTGCAAAAGCATATTATAACCCAAAACATAAGTCAGTCCCTATGCACATAGGAAAGTGTCATACCAACCAGTGAACATACTAGTACTCTTCTCAAACTTATTGCAACAGGTTAGAAATAAACATATGATTTTGCCTCTATGTTCTAAAGGAACATCATCTTAATCAGCTCATAAAATGGATTGACCAAACTAAGGAGAGACGTAAGCATATTCCTGCATATGGCCCACACAAATTATCACAACACAGGTGCATGAGGTGAATTTGGAAAAAGGAATTAATCAAAGCAAAAAAAAAAAGACTTAAGGGTATTTATGTCATTTAAAAAAAATAAAAACAGGTGCATGAGGTGAATTTTTTTGACATACTTTCTAACGTTCTAAATTTTTTCAGATAGTTTAAGATATTCTCGTAGGTTGAAAAGTTAAAATGTTATATAAATTTCAGTAATAGGTCAGGTATGGCCGTTAAATAACTTTTTTTTTTCTCTTCTTATCTAATTTAAATTTCCTTTCTCAGGTCTCAACCCTGATTTCATCGAATAAATTTCAACTAAATTTTTTTCCTTTATTCAAAGAATGGAGAACAAATTTATTGAAAGAGTTAATAACAAATGTCTTCAAAAATGAAGAATAAATTACTCTAATCCTTCAACAACAAACAAATTACAAACAACAAATCTGGAAAAAAAATCACTCGCTCAAACCCTAAAAATTGCCCAAATCTGGTTTGAGAATCAAACCAATTTCAATACACCCTCCAACCCCAAATCCCTCACCCCTAACACCGAGACTCTCCCACCCCACCAATACCCCGCTTATCACCTGAGCAAAAGCCCCATCTGTATTTGCAACCATACGCCTCAGATCGATTATCATGATGACAAATCCGTGTGAATCTGGATGGCTTCGACAAGATGACGGCCTCAACGTCGACTATTCTCTACTAGATCTACAGATTTGGAAATGTTACTCTTCCACGATGGCCGACATGTGAAGAACGGTTGGGGTTTGAGAAGACGGCGACCAACTGCGTGAGGACGAATGATTGGGCTTTGAGCAACCTCCGAGAGACCCGATTCCGACGAGCTCATGAAACCTCAACCGTCACCGATTTGTCCCGATTTCGACAACCTTGACGTCCTCGCATTTTCCGAAGCTCGTCCTCGACTTGGAAGAGAAGTTGCGACCCGTAGTCCGACACTCTAACTCCAACTTCATCGCATCTGGCTCCGACGTCTAAGGGTTTCAGAGAAGTGTCACGAAACACAAAATCTACTGAGGCATTTACAGATTTAGTAGAGGAGGATTTGAAATGAAAATTAAAAAGAAAATTTAATTTAATTTCTATCATATTATATCATTTTCAAATTATATTTTGGGTTGGATTTAGTGTTGATTTTGGTCTTAGTGTGGATATAGGGTTGTGAAATTAGGGTTTCATTTTTAGGGTTCGATTTCGAGGGCAATTTTGTCATTTTAAAAAAAAGAACAATAAAGTAACAGATTTTCTAACGAAATTATTAACGGTGATACAACTTGAAACTTTAGGTACCCGCCAAAGCAGTAACAAGTATTGGGGTATCTATGTGAAATCCAATGATTTTTTTCAAAACAAAATCAATTTAAAAAAATAGGTGACTGTTTAAATTATTTTCAAAACTATGTTCTATTACTAGTGCAAGATGACGTGGTTTTTACTATATTTTTTATTTTAGAACCCTGGTGGAGAAGGTACAAAGGGAACAACTTACAACCAATCTGCAATCGGATTTTGTACCAAAGTTATTTGAATTGTATTAATACGCATTTAGTACATTATCAATACAAATTTTTAAAACACATTCGTTACTATATATATTTTTTTTCATATATTCATTATTAATTTCGCACACGTTTTCACATAAACATGTTAGGATATTTAATATATAGTATGATATTCATAATTGTGAGAGTGATTTTAATGATTTGATTAAATAACATTATATAATTGAAATCCACTTAAGATTTTCGAATGACATATTATTTAAAAAATATTCATAGGGATCCCATTAATATTTTCGAATGGTATACCGGCTAAAAAAAAAATATGAATCTCAATTAGAATGACATATCTTATCATAAAATACGTCTCTTTTAAAAGAAAATTTATGGATAAATGAATAAAAA
>JAYMSW010004153.1:0-11302 GCA_036897725.1 Erodium texanum
GGAGAGGCGGGCCATTTCGGTGACGAATATGGGAACGAAGTTGGAGACTGCTGGGGAAGGGTACGAGCCGCAGTAGAGCCCGGCTTCGTTGGTCCTCGGATCAGAGAGAGACAGAGGAAGAGAGAAGACGAAGATTGCGAGGAAGATGAAGATGACCCATTTGAGCAAATGGTGTTTGGGAGCTGGGAAACGCATGGAATTTGATTTGATTTTCTCGGTGTCTCTTAAAATTTTGTGCTTTCTTCTTCTTATTCTCTGTCTGTTTCTAGCAGAGCAGAGTAGCTTTACCAACATTTTCTTTGCCCACAATTTCGGAGGATTTTGCAACTATATTATAGAAATATGAAATATTTTTTAATATCAGTTTTATATTGCTATATTTTGAACCTGTTCTTAATCAATCGATGGAGCAAGTTTAGTAAAGTAGTTAACTGTTTAAACCTCTTAACTTCAGACAGGTATATAATATAATATATTTGATAACCAAGCTTTAGGTGTAAACCATATTGAAGGAAGAAGATTGGTTTTTGTGCATGAAATCTACGTGGCATTGTATTATGGAGGTGTCAACCAGTGGGACCCACTGTGTTGACATTTTAAGTTCTTACATTTTTGTCTCAGTGGGTCGTTTGGGCCGGTGCCTCCGTTCTCATTAGCCCACCCATTTATTAGAAAAATGACGCAATAAGTAATATATGATGAACAAGTAAATTAAAAGAGAAAACCAAACCCATTTTTTATCGTTAGAAAATAACATATTTCCGTAAAATAAATTAGACGGGGACTGGTCATATAAATAAATGAATAAAACAAAATCACTATAGAGAATGAAAGTGTGAAATGGATGGATGGAGATAGATTACCGGCCATTTATTAACTATTATTCATCTGGCTGCCACGTAATAACTATTTTCTTTTTTTATATATTTATTTGATATAAAAATTTATACATAAAATTATTATTTTTGTATGAGACATTGTTATATATATATATTTGAACATTGAGACATTGTTATATTAGTTAAGTGTAAAATACACCCAAAAAAAAATGACAGTCTTTTAAATTCTATTTGTACAAAATTATCATAAACTCCACATAAACATCAACTATGTTTAATACGATGTTTTTTTAAGAAAGTATTTTTATGACTTTCTGTACAATTTATACAAAATTAAACATCAACTATGTTTAATACGGGGTTTTTTTTAAAGAAAGTATTTTTATGACTTCCTGTACAGGCAAGAAAACTACAACAATTTATTTATTTATTTATTTATTTAAAACACAATCAAAATCAATCCACACACTCACTTTCTACTAGTGGTTTTTATTTTATATAACACCACTATTGGTCGACGGCTGAGTACAGAACAAGATCTAATATAAAAGCACAAAGAAAAGAAATTAAGAGTCTCAATTCTCACCTACTATCCATGATCGATACATAAAGTTACGATTTTTGTCATTTATATAATTAAATACTATGAAACTTTTTCTGGAAAGTTGATAAGATAACCCAATTGAAACATTCCCTTTACTACATTGTGAATCTAAACTAGGATGAAGATACATTGAAAAGGGTAGGGCCTTACCGGACACAGCTTCCAGAAACATTGCGTTAGCATTGTCCGAGGAAGATGCTATAGCTTCCCTGATGTCTCCTAAAATTAGCTGGGTCGTAATAAAACTTCGCAAAAACCTATTCGTCGCCCGCCAAAGTGACAACTGGGATCCCCTTGCTGGTAAAACTCGAACATTCAACTTCCAACTCGTCTCCTACATCGAAGTCCTTCTTTGCATTTTCCTGTCATAAATCAAATATTAGGAATAATTACACAACTACTAATCGTTTTGGTAGAGGTCATAAACGAGATGGGACATACCTTAAATCGATACATTCCCTGGACTCCACCGCCCAAATCAAGGACTAAACCATGGGCACGAACTTGGTGCACCTTGGCTACAACCTTAACTCCAATCTTCAGATTTTTAGCTGATACTGAGGAGGTCTCAACTTCATCATTTATGTTGCCTTTCTGGATTTCCTTTTCTGAGGACGGTTTTGTCCTTTTACTTTTAGTACTTGCAAGAAGGCCAGTATCAGATAAGAGCGAACTAAGCTTTTTATCTACAGGTGATGCTGTTTTTAATTTACCACCCAAATTGGATACACCATTAGATGTACCGGTACTTCTCAGACCATGAATCAAATCAGAAGCACTTGGCTTCTCAGGTTCTTCATTGCTGATAACTTGTTTTCTTTTGTTTTGCGAGGAAGGTTTTGGCTTTTTAGAACTTGAAAAGGGACCGGAGTCAGAGAAAAGGGAATAAAGCAGATCATCTTGAGGCGGTGGAGTTTTTGATTTACCATGTTTAGGGATACCTCCCGAGCTCTTACTCTTGACCGACTCTCCAACTTCATCACACTCTTCAGCACTTCGAATCACAACCGATGGTGTTGAGGAAGCATATGGATCTACTCCACTAACTTCGTATTTGCTTGCAGTTAACTCATCTGATGTGGAGTTTGGATCTTCTTCTTCTCCATCAGATACATCTTCATCTGTGGCCCCTACATCAGGTACTTCTTGTGTAGGATGATCAGATCCTCCCACGCCATTAGCTGTTGTAGACTTAGGTTGGGGTAAAGTGGCTTTAAGGGATAGTTTAATGTTACCCCGAACGTCCTGCCCAATGCACATCAAAGAAAGATACTGGCCAACAGATACAACATCTGAAACCCGAGAGACCTGAAGAAGGACAAAGAACTATGAGAAAACAAATCATAATAGTGAAAACCACAACTTTGAGTCAAAGTGATATCGCCATGAAAACTTTCAATCACCCACAATGAACCTATACTGAATAAGCATTAGATATATAGAGGTAATAATTGCCACAAGAGGTATCTGAAAATGTATTCAGACCAGTTACCAAGACTGTACTATGTTTGACAAGAGCTAATGTAAAAAGAAGAGGCAAAATGTATAATAGTAGTGTTAGCAATTATCTATATGGTATGGAATGGTAAGCATAAGATCAAAAACTAAACAGATAACTTGTCAAGCGTTAAATGAGAAAAGGACACATCATGATTCCTCTTACGTACCGGTTTATGTGACAACTCAGAAATGTGCAGTAGGCCATTCTGGCCACCATTAAATTCCACAAAGGCGCCATATTCTTTTATTGAAGTTACAACTCCTTTGTAAACACCTCCTACTTCAATTTTACGGCCAATAATGAAATCAACCTGAAGCACAAGATAAAATAGTAAATGCACATCCACATAACTAATAGCAAAGAGCAAATAACTACTTACTGGAAGACAATTCATACACATGGAAAATAAATTCATGTATCTAATGTGTGATACTTTTACAGTAGACAAAATCAAAGAAATTACCTTCTCTAAAACCTTTTCCATTACTGATGAATTCTTAGCAACTATAGTAAGTGTTCCATCGCCTATAGACATCCGAGCACCTGGATTAAGGTAAGCACAAAAAATATTGTTAGACAAACTCTCTGATATGTAAAATACAGTCACAAAATCATATCTTACATATACAACAATTTTAGACATACACTGCCTACATAAATATTCAGAGTATCTAAGACAAATTAACAGGTTAAATAATTTAGATTAGTATAGGAAATTATGCTCTATAAGTAAACCATAAAAACATATGTTAACTAATTAGTGTCGGCACAAGGAAATCTCTAAACTGTACATTCTAATTCTCTGCCTTTTCCCCCTGAATTGAACATAACCGCCGATTATTCAAGTGATTTTCTAGCTAGATCTTGATGAATACTTTGAATAAATTATTTGAAGTTTTCCCTTTATTTTCTTCTCAAATTTTCAATATTGGTTTTGAAATATCTTAAAATTTCTCCACTGAAACTCTGTCGAGCTTATTGATACTGCAGGACTAACTATATTGGCTCCTCCTCTGGAAGGGATAGGCAACCCTTTGAAATCTCAAAATGTATCATTACTAACTTGAGAGACTAAGAAAAGGTAAAAACACATTAGATTAATATTCTAAAACCCGAAGACCTCATTTATTAGAGAATACTACAATCTAAAATCTAAACTGAAGATACATAATAATTTCTGAAATTTGAATCATACCTGTTTCCTCTTCAATCTTCCTCTTCAGTGCACCGAGAGGCCCAATCAAGCTACGAAGATCATCATTACTGTACTTCAAGGTAACTATGGCAAGGATATTGGATATTTAGTACGAGAAAAAAATAAAAAGTCCCAGTAAACCATTGCAATAGAAAACAAAAGCACGAGTTAGGTAGAAGGTATAACCTAGCCGCTGGGAATTCCTATCATCTTGATTGCGTGGAGCATCAATCTCCTGCTCCATGTGAGAAAGGATTTGCAGACGACCCTTTCGAGCAGGCTCTAAAGACTCACAAATTATGTCTAACGGAATTCCAGCAGGTTTTATATCCAATTGGATCGCTGTTATTCCATTTCGGGTGCCAGCAATTTTAAAATCCATGTCACCAAGATGATCTTCAAGGCCCTAGAAAAAAATGATACATTTGAAAAGGTACACAAGACAAGTTTTTATATGTATCTAAGTGTAAGCATAATGATTTTAGTTTTTAAGACGTGTATAGAAATTTACAAAATTTAGCTATCATAATATTCCACTAAAGAAATCAAAATACTACCTCCACCAAACAAAGATGATCTAATCTTGCAATTTAAAGGGCTAATGATATCAGAGCAGCACATAAATCAAGAACTTATCAGCATATCTTGCATGCAACCACCATCAATCACAAAAAGGTACGTCACTCACGCTAAGTTGAAAACCTACCAGAATATCAGTCACTATACGATAATCCTTTATTTCGCCAGTTGATGGGTCGACCTCACTAATAAGACCAACTGAAACACCAGCAACATGTTCTCTTAAGGGAATCCCAGCATCCATCAAAGCCATACTGCCTGTAAAAGAAAAGCCATGTACATCAATCTCAATATTATACTGCTAACAGTGATCCAGAAATGATAAGATGCTAAAAGACAACCTGTGCTGACAGTCATAGGGTGCAAGATACATGGATCACAATCATATGTAACGCAAGGATGTCATTGAACTGTATTATTACCACAATAGCAACAAAAAAAGCTAGATGCATGTTTCACACACAAGGATCTTAAGGGTGAGCTTCAGCGGAATAGTAAAGTTGATACATTGAAGTCGTGGGTTCAAGACAGGGAAATAGTCGATCATGCAAAGAAAGGGAATTGTGAGTAAACTCAAGAAAATACCACAACGACAGGAGACTTATACACACTGAGCCGTCCTTATTTTTTTCAAGGAAATAACAAATATATATAACACATGGAAGAAATTAGGCAAATATGAACGGTACCTCCACAAACAGTTGCCATTGATGTGGAGCCATCAGATGCCATGACTTCCGAATTAATGCGAACAACGTATGCAAACTCATCCTCAGGCGGTAACACGGCCAACAAAGCTTTCTCCGCAAGAGTTCCTCCAGCCATATCCAAAATCGTAACTACTTGATACTTGCAGAAATTTGATTAACATAGACTTAACAAACCAAGGTCAAAAGCTTGCATGGTAAAAATTGAAATTATTTACAGTAAATATCACAACAAGATGTGCAACTTACCATGTCCAACTTCACGCCTGTTCAGACCAGCACGTTTACCAACTTCATTAATGGAAAATGGAGGAAAACTATAATGAAGCATGAAGCGCTTTTTGGGTGGTCCAACCAGGGAGTCCAAGCGTTGAGCATCATCAGGTGCTCCTAGGGTGACAGTACATAGAACCTGTAGATAACATGAAATGTAGAGGAAATCCCATATTTAACTTAAATGATCTAATTTATTCATGGGGAATGAAGATGTATATGACCTGAGTATCTCCACGTGAAAAAAGTGCTGATCCATGTAGTATAGGTAAAGTTCCAGCCTCACAGTACAAAGGCCTAACTTCATCAAGACGTCTCCCGTCAACCCTGAGTCCTTCAGAAATTATCCGTTTACGAACAACCTGATATTCTTCCCGAATTTAGGGAACTAACATACTTTAGAAGTTCAAGATTAAAATAGAAAGGTTAAATAAATACATCATTTTTACGCCACCAAGAGGGAGAGAACCTCACAAATAAAGAAAAAATAAACCTCAGAAAATCACTTTCTTAGATGAGAACCCTATTCCCAAATGTTGGATGGGGGGTGTGTTGAAATGCTACTCTCAAAACACATGTAGCATAAGAACCCCAACATAGCACCTAGAATCATTTCTTATTAATTATTATCAAATACATATTTCCATATCAAAGCTACGTTAGATATATGGCACAATGCTGTCGCAAAATCAGACAGGTTGGTTCAGACATGACATACTCACACCTAAAACCACCGATATATTTGAAATGACAAATTATAGAATAAAGGGTACTTCAATTACACTTCAAGATATGTGCATCAAATTCTGGGAATATGTAATGTCCCGGAGAAGGTAAAGCATCACACTCATGAAACTGTACTGATATCAGTGATGTGAGCAGTAGTGTATGGCTTCAAAAATGAAAATATGTAGCCTAATATTATTCGTCCACAACGTACCTCTTTTCGTACTTTGTCTACAGCCTTTGGTAGAACTCTCAAGCTTGCTTCATCACATTCTCCTTCAAGTGCTCGTTTTACATCTTGTGTAATTCTGTCTAGGGCTTCTCCTCGTTCAAACTGGGAGCACATAAATCAACAATTTTAAATAACACAAGTCACCATTTACCCAGAAGAATATATAAAGCTTCCTTTTCTAAAATAAAAATAAAACTACTAAAGGAATACATAAAAGTTACTACAGTTTTCACCTTGCCATATTTAGGATCTGTAAAAACAGATTCAATAGGTGCTTCAGCCAAGTTACGAACTTTTTGTAGAGTCTTATCTGAGATCATAGACAACATGTATTCCTTCTTCTGTTTACCAGCTTTTGCAGCCAATCTTATTTGAGGTTCAAGATACTTAACCGCCTGAATAATCCAAGACAGTCATTATAGTATAACAACAAAAATATAGTTTGGAAAATGATTAGCAGTATGATGAGTAACCTCTGGATGAGCCAGCCTTAAGCCAGCTTCTAGATCTTTCTCTGAGATCTCACGGGCTTGCACGTCTATCATTAAAGTTTTGTCCCTTGTGCAAGCATATACTAAGTTGAGATCGCTTAAGTTAAGCTGCATTGTACGAAATTGTTGTAAACAACCATTCAAAAAGTGATAAAAGGTTCAGATGGTATACAACTGACAATTGTAACAAGAGAAAATATGAACGATTAGCAAGAGATAACTAATGTGGAGGACTGGAGGAGTACCTCATCCATTGTTGGGTTAACAATAAACTTCCCACAGACCCTTCCAATACGTATCACTCCAATGGGGCCACCCCAAGGAATATCTGATAACATTAGAGCAGTGGACGTTGCATTAGCTGCCATAACATCAGGATCTTGATTCCCATCAGATGAAAGAACGCTTGCCATAATCTATGAATGAAAATGGTATCAAAGGACATCCAGAGTAAAACCCCGACATAAATTTTCTGACAGCCTTACAAATAACATACCTGAACCTCATGGTAAAATCCAGCAGGAAATAATGGTCTTATTGGCCTATCAATAAGACGGCCGCATAAAAGTTCACGCTCTTTTGGAGCACCCTCCCTCCTCATGAATGTGTTTGGAATCAGACCTTGAGCAAATAGCTTTTCTTGATAATCAACCTTATAAAAAGCAAAACCCATTAAGACTCACCCTTCCAAAAACTAGAGGGTTAACAAAATTGCCAAATATGAAAGAGTCACAAAAGTTCTTTAAAAATTAAACTCAAAATTATAACACAATTAGCCTCATGAGAAGTATAATTAGCTATGACAAAGTGGTGAAATAGCAACCCCAACTATAACTTTTTCCCTATGAGAAAGGGAAAAACTCTAGACCTGTGAAGAGGCATTCATGATCTGACTGTTTTTCATATTGATCCCTCATCAGCATGTTTGGAAGTAATGCAAAGTCGTGGTAATTGAACTAAGTAACTCAAAACTTCACCAAAAGAAAACCAAATTGCATACTCCTATAAGAATGGCTTCACAAGTTAGAACCCCATGAATTTAATTCTGAGTTTTGACTAACTGGACTTAACCTAAAACAGTACAACTAAATTCTCTTATTGTCTCTTCAGGATTAGCTTTTAACTGATCTTCTCTTATGTTATTAGGTGGGGAATATATGCCCAAAATTGAACAGAGCTCCAAGAATACTCTCAACAAGTAAATAAACTGAGCAACTGGCAAAAAGGAGCACATTCATTCAAAAATCTATGCATTTACTCTTTAAATTTTAGTTCATTCAAGTGCGAAGCACTTACACATATACAATATAAGAAAACACGGAATGTAAAATAGCGAATCAAAAGCCAAATTGTACAGAACAAGTAGAGAGAAGATAATGTCAAAATCCCCATACAGTGAGAGGCAAGAAATCGCGAGAACCGTCCGTTGTGGCGGACGTAACAGTGGAAAGGACTTTAGTCTCGTCCATGCCAAAGACGACGGAGCCGTTGGCGAAGCGCGCGATCTTGCCGGTCTCGAGCGTGACAAGGCGCGACCCGACCTCGAACTCTTCTCTGAAGGTCTCGAGGACCTTGGCGGGGGAGAGCGGAGGGTCGGAGTCGGTGGAGGCAAAGCCGAGGCGGCCGCTGCACATGGTTCGGAAGCCGAGAGATCGCCATGTGAGGAAATGGGGAAGAGAGGTGAGGAGCGGGTTGGTTCGTCTCGCCATGGACGCCATAGCTGTTGCAGAAAATGAAGAAGAAGAGAGGGTTTTGGACACTGCCTGCGCAGGGTTTAAGGTCATAGAAGACCGAAGAAGACTGTGGGCTCGAGTGATGTATAATTCGCTATACTTGGCCGTAAGCATGGCCCACCAACTTACATATATAATTATATGTTATTAAATATTAATCAAGCTCAATTACACATTCTCATTTTTTAAATGAGTGTAACCTAATACAACTAGAGTGAATCAATTCAAACTGATAACTCAAACGGTTATAATTTTATATTCTAATCCACGTCCTCCCAGACAAAATAGAATAAATATTTAATAGCTTACAGATTATGAGATTTAAACTCATAGGCGTGTGAAGTACAAGGTGTAATATGACAACAAACTCAACTAAAAACTCAAACAGATAGTTTTATACTCTAATACGAACGACTCGTTTACAATTCTGTCATGAATATCGTCAAACAATCATCGTAATTTGGTTAAGGTTTGATCGGTTTTCGGGTTCAACTTCGAGCAGCCTGCATCTTCAGTTCTTTAACGCGCTGCATAGCAAAGAACAAGTTAGTAAGAGACAGAAAGTCTACATAGAAGACATTTCTGTAACATATCTACTCACACTTGAGACACTGATCCAAGACTTAAGATGATCCAGAGCCTTCCCCGATCGATGTGTTTCACGGGCCAGCGCTACCCCATCAGCGAAATTGCTGACACGCCCGCTGACCCATAACGCCGCTGCTGCATTCAGAACCTGATACATAGTTCAGGCCCGTCCATATACCATAAGCATGAAGCAATGAGAATAGAAGAGACTCACGAGTGCATCTGCAATGGCTCCTCTCTCGCCAGCCAGTACACGCCTCAGCACTTCTGCGTTATATCTCGATCCTCCCCCTCGCAAGCTCTCCACAGTGCAACGAGGAATACCAAAATTTACTACAAATAGTACATGTAAGTAAAAATCCAATAACACAGATTCAGAATATCAGTTTTTGAGTTGAAACAAATTTACTTGGGTCAAAAGAAAATCTCTCAATTTTATCGGGCGTCACATCTAGCACAACCCCAGGGCCTGTCAAAAGACAAAGAGTAACCACTATATATGCCTTAAGCTTTAATCAAATTAGAATTGTATCGAATGATCGATATCTTACCAAGAGGGCTCATTTCATCCAAGCCCTCTGAATGGACGACCAAAGCTCTCTTCACGCCGTATCTCTGTAGGGCTTTAGCCATTTTAAGCACCTGTCGAAGAGCACAACAAGGTCAGGCCTCTGTCATTATATTTGTATCTTAGATGTTGATCATGAAGCTCTTACAATATTTTCCTGGTAGACACCAACCACTGCATAGGGCACTTGTGCTGGGTTCAACATCGGACCCAAGATGTTAAAGACTGTTTTGACCTTAAGCTTTCTCCTAACTGGAGAAAAGGTCTTCATTGCTGGATGGTACCTAGGAGACATCATGAATCCGATCCCCACTTCTTTCACGCATGTCTTCACCCCCTGGTTTGGAAGCCAAAAGTTAATCAAAGTAAGCACAGCCTTCAGTCTAAATGTATACTCAATTTTCCTTCCCTCTCTTAAGATTTTCATATTATATAGAATCTTCGGCAGTTTTGAACTATGATGAGTATATAAATGATATTGAAAACCATATCGTGTGGTTGAAGTTTTGAAGATCGTTGAGAAGGATTCGTATTCTTCGGTTTTGGCTATGTTTTCAACAGAAAATTTTACCAGGCTATAAAAGAAGGGTTAATTGTATATAACTGTTGCTTACTATATGCCTTGCACATAACTAGATATCCCCAACTTTAAAAAGTTATATGCAACTACCTAAACTTCTTAAAAATTGCAGATAATTCATTTTCACCCAAAAAAATTATGAAAACACCCTTGACCATAATCTCAAAAAGTACACAGAACTTTTGGAGATTGGTGACAAGGTCGTTTTTTGTCTTTTTATGGCGAAAAATACAATTTTGAAAATTTTGACAGATGGATGTGCAAAATACTGTACCATACACGATAGATTATGAAATGAACACTAACAACAATGACAACCTTAATGTTCTCAACTCTTAAGTGAAGATCAAGAAACCAGTAAACATATACAAGAGCAGGATCAGTTCCATTGCTGAAAAACAACAACTACTGAAGAAGATTTGCAATTCAATTACAGTTACCTCAGCCTCCAAGTTGATAGCTACACCCAATGCTTCCAAAACATCAGCACTCCCACAAGCCGATGAGCTAGACCTATTCCCTTGCTGCAACACAAACCAAACACTAATCATCCACATTCCTCAACCTAACCCAAACAATACTCAACACATAACTACAATGTCGAGCACATTCATGATTCACCTTAGCAACCTTTGCCCCACAAGCAGCGGCTAAAATAAATGGACAAGGCGAGGTGGTTGTCTGGT
>JAYMSW010004154.1:0-11300 GCA_036897725.1 Erodium texanum
TGTGTACGGCGGAGACGCCGGGGAAGAGGCCGACGATGCAGCAGGTTTTGGGGCTGCTCAAAGACATACACCCGGCGTCGGAGTTGGGTTGACGACGAGTCGCAGTCGTGTCAGGAGAAAGTGTTTCAATTTCCGATATTGGGTTTTTCGCGTGAACCCCACGCTACTTCGGAGCGCGTGTACTGAGTGTGCTGTTAGTCAAAGTGTTGTTGTGTACCATGTTGTAAGATTTTTGTTTGGCAGTAGATGTTAGTGATACCAATCGAGCACTGGTTCACGCGCTCCAAAGTCACGCGGGACCATGATTATAAAAGAAAAAGACCATGTTTTTTTTATTTTTCTTTTATTTTTGATTCATTATTATTATTTTAATACCGACATAAAATCTAGTACCCATATAGCAAACTTTTTATCCAATGTTCAAAAAAAAAAAACTTTTTATCCAACTCCTCTCAAAATAAGACTACTCATTATTAAGGTGGCTAATATTTGATATTACAAGAAAAAAAATGAGTCAGTTGTATAAGTAAATGTTATTGATAATTATCGAAATTTGTTTTTTTAGTATCGAGAATCTTAGTTTGATAATTTTATAAACGAGAATTCAAACATGTGTTAGACTTTAAACTTAAGTGTTAATAAATGGAAAGGTGTATATTATACGCTTGATTATAATATCTTAAGAGTATTATCCGGTTTTCTATAAAAAAAAAAAGGAATGAAGATAAAATAGAGTATTATTAGTTTTTTTTAATACGAAGTTATGTAATAAAAACTATATATATTGATTTATTAAGCAGGTTAATAACAACAGTATTATTCACAACCCTAGAAACTTTAGAGCTTTTTCAATTCTAGAGCCGACGATCATTATTGTGCATTTAGGGGGAGATGAGCCGTCGTGGGCTCATCTCTCCCTCCCTTCCTCCTCTCTTCCCTTTTCTTCTATAATAGATGTCGTTCAACTACCGTTTGAGCAGTTGTCTCTACAGCTCCTTCTCGCCGCAGTCAATTCGGCTTCCCCTGCCGCCGTCCGCCCTTAAGCTCTGGTCAGTGCCGTCTAGATTCGTTTTGGACCACCAGATTAGCCATTGAGCAGTCCAGACGTCGTGCTTCCCGCTCCCCGAGGATTGTTCGAATCGTGTTGGTGGAACAGTGTCTATTTTGATGTTTTTATGTTAGGATTTGTGTTTTTAGTTAATAACGTGTCTGCTTCGTCTAGTGTTTGGTGCCAGCTTTGTCTGGATTTAGGTACCAGCTTCGGCTGGATTAGATGTGCATCTATTGCGCCTTGTTAGGTCCTCGTTGTTAGGTTTAGTCTGGTTTAAAGCAGCGGGCTGCAGGAATTTTGTTCCCACCACGTCTAGATTTGTGAGGATTATTACCTTGATCGTTTCAAAAACAGTCATATACGTCTCTTCCTGATATATAATATATGCGGCAATCTTTTTTTTAAAAATATATTGGGATAATAAATAACGACTCGATGGTATGCTAGTAAAAGAACATTAGTTTGTGGGAGGATTTTATTGTTAATTGTGTTATCCATAATTATGCGAATTATAATCATTCTTAATCATACAGTCTAAAATATTATAATTAAAAAAAAAATGAAAATAATAGTGGGAAGGATGTTGATGTGGTAGACAATCCCACTTCTTCTTTGTCTCTTGTAATAGAAAGGCTTCAATCATCTAACTCTTCACCTTCAAGTTTTATCTTTCTTTTCTTTATTTAAATCTTTGCTCTTTAATTTTATGTTTTTGCTTTTGTTCTTTGCTCTATATTTATTTGTTTCTTCTGTTTCTTTTCTCTTGTTGTGGATATGGGTGTGAATATTCCTCCATATTTTAATGCAAAAACATAGGAAAAAAAGATTAATAAGATGGCCCATAATTGGTGCCTTTTTTTTTTTTTTTATAGTCAAGCATAGTGAAGGAATTTTTATAGTTGGGACCATATGTGTTGTGTTTGTTTAGTGATTGTTTGTATTGAAGATAGGCATATTAGGTGGTTAGGGTTTTCAATTTTGGGTATGTTTTTGCATTTAATATATAGTCAAGTTTGTTTGTTCTTTTTGTTTTGATCAAAGATGCTCACAATTTTGTGGGGTATGTTAGGTTACTAGTCAACATTTTGTATCCCACCTTGAAAAAAAAGCATAGGGAAGAGAATTTTGTAAGTTTCTATATCAGTTAGGATATGAATGAGTTAATATATTATCGAGTTATTTATACATTAATTTCAACTATAGAAATTGAATTTGACCTAATTTTTTCAATATTCATTGGATTTGTTTTCAATAAAAGCATATTAGGGCACTAAGGTTTTGAATTTAGCCATGTTTTTGCATTCAATAGGAGTCAAGTTTTGTTTGTTCTTTGTTGTTTTGTTTTGATCAAAGAGTATCACTATATACATATGCTTTCAATCAATCATCTTTTGTTAGTCAACATTTTTCATTCCACTTTAAAAGGTGATCAACCCAAAAATAATTTCGAAAGTTTCTATGTTTGTTCGGATTTGAAAAAGTCGAGTTATTAATCAGTTAATTTAGTTTCATTCACTCTAATCAATTTGAGTTGTAATCTATTTTAAAATTAATTTCATATGATATTATATGAGATTAACTTGATCTTAATATCAAAATTGATAAACTCACACGCCAACTTGCTTAATATGCATTAGTATGGATTGAGTACGGTGGATTTTAAAAAATTCCTTAATTATTATTTTTATTAAAGTGAATCTTAAACTTTATGAATTTGATCGAGTGATATGGTTCTAATTATTACAACCCACAATGAATCAAATGTGAAAGTAATAGAAAAGTTCATAACTTGTCGCATGATATCATGACGTGTGGACCTAAAAATATTAATAGAATATTCTCACAAAATCATTGGAAAAGTACTATAATTATGTTCGTAGAATTCGTAAACCGGCAATCATTTAGAGTTATAACTTTACGTATAATACATGCAAAAATCCATAATTATGGTGGAAAAATTTATTAAAATGATAAGCTACCTGTTTACACTGAAAAGTGTTTTAGATAAATTTGGTTTTTAAAACTAGTTCAAAAATTAAGAGGACATGTATTTTTCTCAAAGAAGTGGGCTTATTTGGCCCAAATATATTGGGCATGGATCTGAACATTTATTGTTGGGCCTCTCCGCAAATATGCAGAGCCAACAACGAAGTTGAGCTCTTAAGCTCTGTTGATTAAGCTTTCTGGTTCTGTTTCGTCCCCAAAATTGTATAAATTCAGTCCTTTCCGATTCAAAATCCACCGCTAAAGCTTTTCAATTTCACGGTAATTCATACAAATCTCCATCCAAATCGCCACCCCAAATCCTTAATTTCTCTGGGTTTTGTTCCAACTTTGGGTCACTACCAATTCGATCCCAATCCCAAAACACTAGGCTCCATTGGCTTCCACGAAGGAATCGGAGGGCATTGCATTGCTCTCCATGTACTACGACGAAGAAGACGAGGAGATAGGAGAAGCGGAACCAGGACCACCGTCCCACGAGCAACAGCGACAAGATGGAGGAGAAGCTGGCTCTGGAGAGCCGAGCTATGAGAAAGACGACGATCCGAGGTCCGATTTCGAGGTGGGTGCGTCATATTTGAGAAGAAGGGGGCGAGGGAGGCTCACGATTGTGAACTATGGCGACGATGAGGTTGCACTGTCTCATGAGGCGGAGGTAAAGTTTCCGTTTTTGTTGCTAGCTTTACCTCCTGTTTGGTTGCCGAGAAAACTGAGTGAAAGGGTAACTAAATTTGTGAATTGTTAGTATGTTCTTGCGCTCCAATGCTGAAATTTGGAAAATTTATTATCTATGATTTGTTTTCTTCTCCATGCTCTGCATTTTTAAATACATTCATATTGTTTGATTCTATGAAATTGAACTTCTTAAGGTATTAGCTTATAGTTAATGATACATTTTGTGTTTGTTGAAATATATATGATTTTATGCCTCATTACTGTTTTTGTGCTTCTGTGGATTGAGCTGAATTGTTCCATATGTAATGAACAATATTCGTTTTTAACAGTATGTTTGGAGTGGTTCAATGAGGAGTCGAGGACTATCCTTTTATATAAATTCTCTTGATTCGATATAGTCTGTTTAGAAACAAGCAGAAATTATGTATTGTTTACATGTTTTTATCATATATTATGCTATAGTATGTCCACCAATTCCTGTCCATTACACCAATATCCGAGTAGAGTTTCTAGCTTTTCATATCGAGGAATGCAAATGTTTATCGTATTGATTCTTTGTTTTGGTGTCCTTCTTTGTCAGGACGGGGAAATCGAAAGCGGTGATCGAGTCATGTTCGATGTAGCACATCAAAGTTCTAATGGTATGTATGTCTTTGTTTGTAGCCGTATCACACCCTTTAGCATGATTTTCACTTTTCACAGAGATATGAACTGAATCGTTCAAACATTTTGACTTAGCCTATCTGCTATTCGTAACAGGTGATTTCCATGAAAAGACAACACCAGGAACTGTTCATATTTTAACCCCTTCCGCTCAAGCAACCCCTCAATCACCTGAACATAAACCATCATAGCCCGAACCAGTAAATCATGCTGCTAATGACTCAGAAATTGGAGAAGAAACAGATCCTACTAATGTTTCTGGAGATGAGCCTAAAGATGTCGATCCATTGGATAAGTTCTTACCCTCACCACCAAAAGCCAAGTGCTCCGTGGAGTTGCAAGTAAGTTTTTCATATCTGTTAGCTGTTATTAGTCAGTTCGATGTGGTCATGCTGCCATTGAATGCTTTAGTTATATCGTGAAGATCGCATATATGCCAATTTTTATACCGAACTATGATCAGTGTTGTTTCTCTTTAATCAATGTAGTACTTTTTGCTTGGAAGGGTATATATTAGAATCAACTCCTAAATGAAGGAGGGGAAAAGTATAAAGTTGATTTGAAGTACTGTTAAACCTATAAATTAGCTTTAATAATTAAGTTTCAACATCTGCAGGAATTTTATTCAATCAAAATAAAGAAATTAGCTTTCATATATACATACACCAGCAGCCAAAAAGCTTGAATTGGATAATATGCTTGTATTTTGCACGGGATCTTGGTCAAACCCCGAATCCTGATATTGTAATATTTTTCTGAAACACATTTTATAATCCCCATAGTAAATTTACCATTCTATTATTTGTCATGTGTTTGTGGGCAATTCATAAACGTAGTTGTGTGCAATTTACCCTTCTATTATTTACCTTGACAACGAGTCAATGACACTCTCAGATGATGTGTATCGTACTTACTTTGATATTCTGTTCCGTTAAGTTACTGCAGGAGAGGATAAACAAGTTTCTACAATACAAGAAGGCCGGAAAGAGCTTCAATGCAGAGGTATGCAATAGAAAAGATTATCGCAATCCCGACTTCTTGCTTCGTGCAGTGAGGTATCAAGATATCGACCAGATAGGGTCTTGTTTCTCTAAAGATGTATTCGATCCTCGTGGATACAACAAAACCGACTACATTGAAATTGTATAGCATAGGCTAGTCTCTGCTAATTGCTTGAAATTTTGATGCTACTATGTATATAAATAGAAGAGAAACAAAGGTTTCAGAATCAAATGTGATGGCATTGTTGTTACAATTTAGGATATCGAGTCTTCATCCGGTTCGAAACATTTTGTTTCAGAACACAAAATGTCATTTTTGTCCTTGACATTAGTTTGTTCGTAGTCTAATTTGATGGAAATGATTTTTAAAACATAATGTTTATCTCTCTTACATACAAAAAGTAGATTAACATAATGTTAATTTTAATATGTTAGTTTAAGACATAATGTTAATTTTAACATAAAAAGTTAAGCAAAGGTTTGGTCAAAAACGTCGGGCAAAGACGGTCCAAGATCATAATTGAGATCGACAGTTTCCACATCAGAGGGTCCCATTTCCGCAATTAACGAGAAACACCAGGGGCAGTATCGGAAGAAAACAAGCATGTCCTGAGAGAGAGAGAGAGAGAGGGAGAGAGAGGGAGGGAGGAAAAAGGGAAGAGCTGTGATTCACATGGCCTTGGCCTTGTAGTTGTTTCCTCCTCCATCTCCTTCTCTACCCTCCATGCCCAGCTCCTCCTAGTTCTTCTCTGATCTTCCTCCCACAAGCTTCGATTGCTGGACATGGCGGAGGATAAGGTAAAGCTCTCATCTTTGTCATGCTTTCTCACTTTTTTTTTCTGTGTTTTTTCCTTCACTTTCTCGAGAATCGTCTGGGGAATTCTGGGTTCTCTTTGTTTTTCCTCCTATTTTGGTGGGTTTTGTTGTTTATGGAGTCTCATTAGCTCTTGTGGATTGTTGTGACTCAAACATGGATCTGTTTGTCTGATTTTGGTTGGCTGAGCTGATCTGAGGCTGATTTATGGTAAAATGTTTCTGGGTTTTCTTTCCATTTGTTTGTTTTGCTAGTTCCATACATGCTTAGTTCTGGATTTTATGAGATCAAAATGTGTTGCTTCATTTGGGAATTTGATCTGATTGCTTTGTGGAGATTGTTTTTGGTGTTTGTGCTCTTGTGATGGGTAGCTATGACAGTGTGATTGATTGATGAATTGGAATCATTTTTATCTTATTTATGTTGTTTATGTTCTAGCTAATTAGCTGAGATTGCTCTTCTCTGTTCCATGTTAACAAGCTTTAAAGAAGAACTTAAAAGTTCGATTTCATGTGTTTAGGAGATGGCAGCTGCTGTTGAGGATGGGAATGGCCCCGTCACTGGCCATATCATATCCACCACAATTGGAGGAAAAAATGGAGAACCCAAGCAGGTACAGCCCAATTTTGTTTGTTTGTTCATTACTCGATTTAAAGTTAAAAATGTTCATACAAATGAATCGAATAGAACCCATCTAAATCAATTATCATGCTCTTGCAGACAATTAGTTACATGGCAGAGCGAGTAGTGGGAACCGGTTCATTTGGAGTTGTTTTTCAGGTAGAACAATGTTATCGTTATAACTATTGCAGTTTGTGCTTCATTTTATGCATCACCTTATTTATCTAATGACCCTTTTCATGTTAGGCTAAGTGCTTAGAATCAGGAGAGACCGTGGCTATAAAGAAGGTCTTGCAAGATAGAAGATACAAGAATCGAGAGCTGCAATTAATGCGTGTAATGGATCACCCAAATGTGGTTGCTTTGAAGCATTGTTTCTTCTCAACTACGAGCAGTGATGAGCTTTTCCTCAACCTGGTCATGGAGTACGTGCCAGAGACCATGTACAAGTTTATAAAGCACTACAGTAGTTCCAACCAAAGAATGCCGCTGATTTATGTTAAGCTCTACATGTACCAGGTACTATACTAATCTTTCCTTTCATGGTTAGATTATTAAAAGTGATCTGTACCTTATCTTGTACTAACATGGTAATGTCTTGCAGATTTTCAGGGGCTTGGCTTATATTCATGCAGTTCCTGGAGTTTGCCACAGAGATTTGAAACCTCAAAATATTTTGGTTCGCTCCTCTCTGATTCTTTATGGATACAAAATCTGGGAAGCTTTTACTTATGTCGTTCTTTATCTGTCTCTACAGGTTGATCCACTAACTCACCAGGTTAAGCTTTGTGATTTTGGAAGCGCTAAAGTGCTAGTACGACCACCTTCTATATATAACTGCTGATTTATTATTTATTTTGGGTGAAAATTATGAAATAGAAAGAAAGATGGAGTTTTTCTTGCATTTCATATTGTCTTGATGCAAGAATCAGAAGAACTGACTCGTGAGGTGTGACCAGGTGAAGGGTGAAGCTAACATATCGTACATATGTTCTCGTTATTATCGGGCGCCAGAGCTCATATTTGGTGCCACAGAATATACAACTTCGATTGATATATGGTCTGCTGGTTGTGTCCTTGCTGAGCTTCTTCTTGGCCAGGTTGGTTTATATATATTCATCATTTTCTTTACACTTACTGAATTCTTTCCCAGAAGGTCTTCATATTTTGCTGATCTTAAATTTTTGTAGCCACTGTTCCCTGGTGAAAATGCTGTGGACCAGCTTGTAGAGATTATCAAGGTAAAGTTTGATTATAATTGTTATTAGTATAATCAAGAATTGATTATTTTGTTCATGAGCTAAATGAAATGTGCAATTACAGGTTCTTGGCACACCAACAAGAGAAGAAATTCGCTGCATGAATCCAAATTACACTGATTTTCGGTTTCCACAGATAAAAGCACACCCTTGGCACAAGGTTTGCATTTATACATATTCGTTTGTCTTAGTAGTTCTTCTCAAATTCTGAATTGATATTGTAAAACTGTAAAAGAATTTGTGTTATCTATAATCTGATTCCAAATTTATCTGTTTAGGTTTTCCACAAAAGGATGCCACCAGAAGCAATAGATCTGGCGTCACGATTGCTGCAATACTCGCCAAGTCTACGCTGCACGGCAGTGAGTTTTTTTTCCTTCCTCTTCTCTTGATATGCCTTTTAGAGTCGATTATGTTATTAATGTGATTTATTGAGTGTTGTGTTTCATTTTGAGTTAAAAAAATATATACTTTGGTTATTGCGATTTGCAGCTCGAGGCATGTGCACATCCTTTCTTTAATGAACTCCGTGAACCAAATGCTCGCTTACCTAATGGCCGCTCATTACCGCCTCTCTTCAACTTCAGACACGAGGTATGTGAATAAAAATATCGAATCATTTGCATGGTTGCCAATCTACTCCTGTTCTGAGGCATAGACTAATGTTAGAATTTAGGGATAGTCTCGAAAGTTACACTACAATTGTCACTCTTCTCACTTACTCTATTTTGATAAATGACAAAAGTACCCCTACAACAATTTGGGAAACTAAGGCAAAATTTACTATATTGGTGGCAGTCTTTTGAATATCTGATGAAGGGTATTTTTTTCATTCATTACCAAAATAGAGTAGAGTGAGAAAATTTGAAAGTTTAGTGTAGTTGGGGGAGAAAATTTAAAATTCAGTCTAGCTAAAGGAGAAAATTTACAAGTTTAATGTATTTTTGTGAGATTACCCCTAGAGTTTACTATAGATGTTATAACCATGCAGCATTAAAAGTGATATTAAAATGATATAGTACTGTGTTCTTAATAGTTCCGTTGCACTATTTTGTTTACAGTTAAGCGGGGCATCTCCAGAACTAGTCAATAGGTTGATACCAGATCACATCAACAGACAAATGGGTCTCAATTTCTTGCATCAAATGGGTACGTAAATGAAGAAAGTGTGGTAATACATAAAACCTGCCCGTCGATGATAGACAGAAAAGGGAGATTAACAACTGTGATGAAGCCATAACGTGAAGGCCTGACCAGCACCGTTTCTTGCTCCTCAAGGAAGCATGGACACTCTGCAACTGGATCTGCTACTTCATATTGTAAGATGATGCCTATTTCGGTTTTGTACATGTTTTATAGTCAAGATGGCCCGAACTGGACTGATGGTAGCAAAAGAAAGAGTGTAGGAGAAATGGCCCTGAACGGAATGGGGTTTCTGGTGTTGGGAATTGGTGTTTAGATTGCAATACTGCTACTTGTTTTGCCAAATGTAATGGTATTGCTCTGTTTTGTTTCAGAATGTTTGCTTCACTGAGGTTCTGAAATTAGTATCTTCCCACTATGAGTTCCTCCCAGGCAAAAGGGTATCTTCGTCATTTCACATTCAAAATAAACCAAAAGTTAACGCTGGAATGAGAACAGATAATGATCATGATCTTCAAACTACAATGTGTTATGATCAAGTTAGATAGATCGGATGTAATTAACCCTAAAATCAACGATCAAGTTTCAGTTCGTGCACTTTTATAAGTTTCGCATGAGTCTCATATCTTGCAAGCATCTCGTGCGCATCCTTGCGTGAGTCCTGAAACTACGTGCGAGGCGTTGCTCTTCCTTGACGTCCCTTTTCCTTTTCTATGCACCCTCATAGTTGTCCATTACTTTCGGGACAAGCGCATCGAATTCATCCCTCAAGCTGATCTTCATGAATGACTCTTTACGATCTTCATATACGAAGAAATTCGCAATCGTTGGAGGCAACTTATTCTCAATCCTAAAGGTATGAATAACATCAAGAGCTTCAGCATACATCTTATCCTTCAATATCTCCTCTACGATACCTGTGGTAAGAGGCAAGCCATATATCATATTGAGTAGTGGCAATGCGCCTTCATAAATGAGCAACCCTAAACTACAATAGTTTAAACAAATTAACTTGATATAACATATTAAGACTCGACTCGTCTAAAAACTTGAATCGATAATTAAGACACAGACATGTTAGAGCAACTCCAACCTAAATTTACTGTAAACTCTACTTGATTATAGTGTATATTATGAGTTAAACTAGGGTTTTGTTCAACCCAAACTTTAAAAGTCTTTGCAAGTCTGTATTTATAATATTTTAATATTTAAAGTATCAATCAAAAAGCTAAAACAATCTTTTGAGTCCAATCAGAACTATGATATAAATAAAATACTACCAAAACTTTCCCTGCACAATTTGACACAACTATAGTAAGAGACTTGCAGAAGGTTGGAGTTGCCCTTATCTATGCTACTATTATGATTATCACAGAGGGAGTAGGTGGGTAAAGATGGTAGCGGAATGGATTCGGGTTAGGTAAGCTCGTTCGTCCCTATCCCATCTTCTCACCTCGTCCCTATCGAGATCGAGGATTTCTTGTTGCACCATGCATGGCGTCCCGATAGACTTGATCGAGGATGGGGATTCCTTGCTGCACTCCGCACCCCGAGGGGTGCCTTACCAGACTTGATGGGGATGGGAATTCACACGCCCCAGCATATTTTATTAATTTTTTATTCATAATAATCAGGGCGGGGCGGGCTCACCCTGTCCCTACCCCACCATTAAAAACCCCCTCCCATACCACGCCCTGCCACAATACTCACCGCCCGAACCCGTCCTGTCACAAAAATCTCCGTCCCGAACTATAACAATGTCCAACCAAGTTCAAACTGATAAGCAGAAGTTCAAACTTGTTATTCACACCGGTTTTATTGTGATTAACAATTCAAAATAAAATTCCGACACGATAACATGTAGATAAATACCTGGAATCATCGGAACAAGAAACGGAGACCCTCTTAGGGCTTGAGATAACACGAAGGAACGACTCATAATAAGCATATCTATCACATCTTCACTAGCAAAACCAGCCGGGACTCCAAAACAAGCAACAAAGAGCAGCAAAGCCCTAGCATCGATAGGTCATTGCTCGTGGAACACTCCTTCATCAACAAGCTCGTTC
>JAYMSW010004155.1:0-11299 GCA_036897725.1 Erodium texanum
ATAAGGATGTAAAAATGACGTATGGCTGTCACAAGCAGACCTACAACCCCCCTTTTTCATGGCTTGGGACAGGCAACCAAAATTGGTTGGCGTCTAAGTAGGATAATATGCGTTATATATATATATATATATATAAAAGTGCCTATTACTGCCAACCTTTATCCTTTAAGTACGTAGAAATCTGAGGATATATGAAGGTCGATGTGTGAACTTGCTACACTAGGGTCAACTACCCAAGCTTGCTTGTCCAAGTGGTCAAACATTTGAGGTTTGGCCTGGTAGCCAGGGTTCGGGTCATGGTGGCAGTATTGACCTCCTAACCACCAAAATAAATATAAATACATTAGGGTCATCTATTGATTGTTTAGCGAATTTGTTTGTCATCACTACTTCCTTTGGTTTGAGAAATGGCCGCACTAGATTGTAATTGGGTTAGGGTTAATGGTTGATTTGGGTGAACTGGATCTTTAGTGTTAGTTTGGCCTCGTCAAAAAAATCACTTGTCACTGCATTTAGTGCGCTGTCAATAAACAATAACTTTTCTTATGTACTACAAGATTTTATGCTTGTACACCAGGACTTGCAACAACATTATAGGTATAGCCTGTGTGGAACCCTTGTTTGGCTGTTGGTTTGGTCCACTAAATACTACTCCCTCTGCTTCAAAAGAAGTGTCCCGTTTGACTATTTGTATAAGTTAGCATTCAAATTTTAGCGCTTCACTTTCCAACATTTACCCCATTTGGCCATTACTCGAGTTGTTATAACTAAATACTGATGGATATTATTGGTTATCCATGCTTAATTAACTAGGGGAAAAGGTCAATATTTTAGGAAGAAGGTGGTAACATAAAGAAAAGAAGGGAAAGGAAGGCTTTGTGCTAAGCTTTTTCATTTTTCCCTCTTAAAACTTCATGAAAGCTCAAAGCTCCACACTAATAAAATGAAAGAAAAAGTGGAGGGACAGAGCACCACCCAACCACATGACTGGATCCTGGCTGATCTGGTAAGGAGATCAGCAAACAACATGAGCAGAATCCTTTAGCATATTTATTATTGGCAATTTAAACCATTGTGCTATTACTGCTTTTCTCAATATGAATGCTAGTATGGATGTAGTCATTTTTTTACATGTCCTTTTTTTTTATATATTATTGGTGGTGATTGTTGAATTTACATTTAGGCTACTAAAGAGAAGCTCGTGCTAGAAGAAGAATATGGTCGGAAGTGCAGGCAGATTGAGAAGAAGGTGAAGGATGTTAGGTTGCTTGAACAACAAGTGCAGGAAATTCGGGAACAGCATGTTAAAGACACACAGGTATTTTTGTTTGTTCGACTATAAATAATAATTTATATTCTAAATTGTAATATCCTTACCTTGTGTGTTTCTAAATCTTCTTTTTTTATGTGTGAAATATTCTGCAATCCTCGTGTTAGTTTTTTTATATGAACACTGGGATGAGAAATCCATATCTGTATTTTATTCATATTCATACTAATGCTTTATGGCGTGTCCTATTTTGTTCAGAATTTATGGTAAGATAAATCATAAATGTGAGGCTTCATTTGAAATTTTAATCTTCTACCTCTTATTCCCGTACTGGTTTTATTTTTCTTCTCTATGGAAACATATTTAATAGGCACTCCATTCATTTTAATTTGTTGGTGATAACTACACGTGGGCATACTCTTGTTTTTTATTTATTAATTTCTTGTATATTACTAGTGGACATTGTGTGGATCTTACAAGTGTAGGAGAATCTAGTAACATAATAAGGGATAATGCTTATTGCCAAGATTTTCGATCTTTCATTTTGGGGGTTATTAAATAGACAAATGTTGGAGAAGATAGAATAATGGTAGAAATTTCATGAAACCCTGAAATTATTTGCTAAAGATCATGTTGTTTGGTGAACCATGCATGAACCCTGTATTATTGGGCCTGAATAACATTAACACCTTATATTGTTACCTATGGATCTTGTCTTACCTTAAATCTGGTAAAACCAATGATTAACAAATAAGCGAATTCATCTGGAAAAAGTACAGAATAGGTCACTACTGTCCCTGGTATGTTAGCTAGCCTTTTAAGCTTGTGAACTTATATTGGTGCAGGCTGAAGAATTGGAAATCGAAAAAATGCTGGAAGATCTCCAATCCGAGGTTGATAATGCAAATACAACACTTCAGAGGTCCAATATCAATCCCCACTTTGTCATAGTGTATAGTTCAGTTTTATCTGGCTCTCAAGCCAGGTCTTGCTCAATCATGGTAAATTGGTTGGCATTGCAGCTTGATTGGAGAAGAGAACGAGTTATCTGAAAGGCAAATGAGTGTAAAAGATGAAATCAGAAAGATAGCTGAAGAGGTATGGTGATATGTACTGGTTAGTTAGTTAGTTAGATTACTCTGTCATAGATGAAAAGAGTCTGAGAATAATAACTGAGGTCAGAATAGTATCATTTTCTTCTTGGAGCCTGTATTGACATATTATCAGGCACGTAGAAGAGGGCATCTGACCAAGTTCAGTGCATACATCTATTATTAGTATATAGTGCCCATCAAATTGCGGTCAAACATTGTTGATCATATTTCATTGTCAAGTTCATTCATGACAAAGCTATTTATCTTTTGGACTTTTAGGTTGAAGGTTTTGAGAAAAAACTGCATGAGATCCAATCTTACATCCGTCAGCTCGAGCAGAATCAAAGTAATAAGGTGTGTTATTAATCTTTCTTTTATCACATTCTTAAAATGCTTGTCCCTGGGAAGGATCATTTGTGTGTCGCCATACATACAATTTGATTAGGAGATCATATCATATGATTTTCTCCATGTATAAATTACTTGTTATCTTTTGCATATGCAAAAAACTATGTTGCACATGCTCAGCTTCAAATTACATGGTAATATACATACATATAATTTTGGTGTGGAGGACAGGTTACTGCTTTTGGAGGTGAGAGAGTACTCCAACTCTTACGTGCGATCGAAAGACACCACCGGAGATTCAGAACATCTCCTATTGGTCCTATTGGTGCCCATCTGGTATGTATTTTCATCTTAGCTATATGCCAGAGAATGGACAGTATTGCCATGCAGCTATGTGCAACTGCTAGGATAAGTATGCTGCTAGTCTCTGATGTGTGTGCGACTGATTTGACAATGCAGACGCTGGTCAATGGTGATACATGGGCTCCTGCTGTTGAAGTTGCCCTTGGAAATTTGCTCAATGCTTTTATTGTGACAGATCATAAAGATTCTATTGTCCTAAGAGAATGTGCAAGGGAAGCAAGATACAACCGCCTTCAGATTTTTATTTATGACTTTTCAAGACCAAGGTAATTGGTGTTTTTTGTATTCTCATACACCTATCTTCTAAAATTTATTTTCAAAAAGTTGATGTATGTGTTCTTACCCTTTGGCTTAGGTTGAGTATACCACAGGACATGCTTCCTCAGACAAATCACCCAACTACCCTTTCGGTTATTCATTCTGACAACGATACTGTAATAAATGTCTTAGTGGATCAGGTAATCTTACTAATTGCATTGATTCTTATGCTCACCACAATTTGCTTTATTATGTTTTAGTGTACTCTTCCCTGTTCAGTTTATTTTTTCATGGCGTTGCTTTCCTTTTTATTGCATACTTTTTATGCTCCAACAATTTGTACTTCTGATTTCTTAGGGTAATGCTGAGAGGCAAGTACTTGTTAAAGATTATGAGGTCGGAAAAAATGTCGCTTTTGATCGAAGGGTCCCAAATCTGAAAGAGGTTTATACTTTAGAAGGACACAAGATGTAAGCAATAACTATATGATATTCAGCTTTTCTGTGTTTTAAATTTTAATGCTAGTTATGCCTTTATTTAAGTGTTCATTAGTCTTAGTGAACATATAAGTCGACTAAACTTCCATTGTTTCTAAAATTAAACAGAGATCTTTATGTTGCATCTATGCAGCTCATATCTTTTCAATAACATGTCAATTGAGATTAGGCCTATGAAAACATGCATTATTGATGCTTGCATTTGTTAGGTCGTATACAATATATTAAAATAATCGATTACACTCTTTTGTCAGCAAAGCGTTTTTACAAATGCATTAGCTGAACAGCTCATGTTTTGGATTGGAAGCCATCTTAACAACTGGACGGGCCCTTTGCTATCAATCTGAAAAAAAGAAAAACAACAATATTTGCCAATCTGAATGAACTCATGAGTGATAGTTGTCTGTTTTATTATAGATGCAACAAACAAGAGTTAACAAGTAATTGCACTTTATTTAGGTGTCGACTATTAGATCGTTTCTTTTTCTCTTGCAATTTAGCTTGACAGATTAGGGTTCAATGTAGTTTTGATTGTAGGGTGTCTTTTCTAATCATGAACCTTGATAGGGGTCTGCAATTGTTCCCTTTTCTTGAAAGCAGGTAGTTGTTTAATGGATATTACAATCTCTTTGTGAATTCCTCCATAGGTTCTCTCGGGGTTCAGTTGAGACAGTTCTTCCTCCAAATAAGAGAGCTAGAAATGCCCGTCTTTGTAGTTCTTTTGATGATCAAATTAAGAATCTCCAAAGAGAGGCATCAGTTGTAAAGGAACAAGTTCAACAGTGCAGGAAGAGGAAAAGAGACGCGGAGTTAAAACTTCAGGATGTTAATGATAATTTACAAATTGTAAAGGTAATATTACATACGTAAATGTTCTTACTTCAATTCTCTCACAACTTATTTATTAATGTGGGTTCCTGTAGTTCAATTTGATGTCCTTTGCATTATATTCTGCATGAGCACGTACTAGGAAGACGTCAAGACGCCATTATTTGTATGAATTTGCTTACTTGATGTTCCAAATAAGAGAGCCATCATATATGTCTGAACTTTCTTGAAGTTCAAGTAGGCAGAGTTAAAACTTCATATTAATGCTTTGACATAAATGGTCTGATTAGTGAACTGGTATGAATGTACTATTTCTTTCCTAATTTGATGTGTCTGGTGAAATCTTGATAAATAGATGTGCAAGTATTTATCATTTCATTTAATGTTCTCAAAACTCATCATTTTTGAGTTCGTACGACCTAGAGTGAAGTGTTCTCAGCTTAACTTACTATTATGAGCACAAGCTGAGCCAAGCTAACATCATAAACCCAACCCTATTTGGTAAAAGCATAATTCACATGTAAGAAAGATCTGTATTTACATATAGGCTGTATGGAACTTCTCAATTTTCTTTGCTTTGCTAGATGTGAGCAAACCATGACCTTCTGTCAGATACAGTATATTTATTTCTAAGTTCTTTTTTTTACGCATATTGCTCATCTCTTCTTTCATTCTATCTAGAGGAGGCGTTCGAAAGCTGAGAGGGAGTTGACGTCCAAGAAACTTGCACTTCAAGATGCAAAGAATTCACATGTTGCTGAAGCTATATCATCACCCGCATCATCTGTTGACGAGCTCAATCAAGAAATTTTAGTGTGTTCACAAAATTCTTATTTTTTAATATTCCCATCTTTCTTTGATTACAAGACATGAGTTTCTAACAATTATCCTATTTGGTATGATTTGTAGAAACTCAAGGATAAAATATGGGAGGAAAATATGTCAATGGAGGATTACCCGGATCGAATAAACAAAGCAGAAGAAAAAGCCAGAGATCTTAAATTATCCTTTGAGAATCTCTCTGGTATTATTTGTTTTCTTGGTGTATTGATATATATACTGAGTTGTTTTATTGGCATTTTTAGTTACATGTACTTATGCTACTATATAATTTAGAGTCAGCAAGAGGGGATATTGATGCCTTTGAAGAGGCTGAAAGCGAGCTAATGCAAATTGAAAAGAATATACATTCTACGGAAAGGGTAATCCTACCTGTTCTAGACAGTTCTCTCTTTCACTCTTATGTGAAGTTTCCATTACTTGTTTACTGAAATAATATTCTGAAGTCTTAATTTTGATCTCAGGAGAAGGCTCATTATGAAGGTATCATGGAGAACAAGGTCCTTCAAGATATCAAATTGGCAGAGGCAGACTATAAGCAGCTTCAACTCCAACGAGAGGTTCATTTTGCTCCCTTTTTTTTTCTTCTAATTGGAGACTGTCCTCAGGTTCAATTGGTTATTATTAATATGCACAACATCATGTGCACGAGTTCCTATGAAGCTTCTAAGAGGCCCTAACATGTTACTTTTCTTATACTATTGGATATTGAACCTCATCTTGTTTATCTTGTTCGGCATTGAGTTGCTCAATCAACTGGAGTAAAACTGTTTGTATTGCTGAAACTCTTACTAAAAAGCTATGATCTGGGAACTGCAGGAGAGTTGCAAAAAGGCTTCCATTATTTGTCCTGAGGTTGAAGTTGAAGCTTTGGGAGGTGTGGAGGGATGCACTCCTGATCAACTCAGTGCCCAGTTAACTAGGCTAAATCAGAGACTTCAGCGTGAGAATCAGCAGTATGTTCTTGTTTTGTCTTTATTAAATTTCTTGAAACACATATTATGAACTTTTTTTAACAGGCAGCTCCTGTTTCTTTCCTGGCCATTTGCAGATATTCTGAGTCCATTGATGACCTTAGGATGCTTTATGAGCATATGGAGCGTAAAATTTTGAGGAAACAGCAAATGTACAAAGGTTTCCGAGAAAAACTAAATGTAAGCTAAACATTGGTTTAATGCGCAATACTCTGGAATCGCAGTTGGCCTCCTATACTTGTATAGTTATACGCATACTATTTGTGAGAGAATTGTACTAGATTGTGTGATATTTTGCTGATATTGTGCTGGATTTGATTAGACTGATGTACTTTAGATATATAACAGACTTTTAGTGTATGTATCGGCAGAATATCACATCTAGTACAATTCTCTCACAAATAGTTGTCTAAACATTAGTAGATGTTGGTTCTGTGATCTATGGTGCTTACTGTTACTTATTTTCTTTAAGTTGTTACTTGATTTTTCCTTGCTTTGTTATTTTTGGGATTTTACATCCTTGGTCTTGGTTCAAATCACATAATTGAGGAAGTGTGTCTGGTTTTATTATTTGCTCAATTTATTTTCTAATTTTGCTGGCCAATGATTTGTTTCCCATCTTTGATTTCTGTGCACTGTACATGTCCATATCTCCTGGATATGTGCACATTCTTTTTGGGTGGTTCTTATTTTACATGAATTGTTATTTTATTATCACTATTTCTTAATGGCAGGCTTGCAAAAATGCCCTTGAGTTGCGATGGAATAAGTTCCAAAGGAATGCCACTCTTTTGAAGCGTGATCTAACCAACGAGTATGGACTAATTTTTTCCTGCCAACAAGTTGCATATATAGAATGTTTCTTTTTATCTTGAATTGAAGGGAACTATATTCTTATAATTTTGACTCACTGTCTATTTTGATCAACAAATCTTTGACATTAGGTTTAATAGCCATTTGGGGAAGAAAGGAATTAGCGGGAAAATCAAAATTAGCTATGAGCAAAAGTCTCTTGCTTTAGAGGTAAGCTTTTTTCCTTTGTAAGATCAATTAATTACCCTTTAAATGGTTTTTTTTTTTGTTATCTTAGTCAATGTAAAATGTACTCTTATTCTTCGGACCTAGCTTTTCGAATAGCTGGAAATTGTTGATGTTTATCTGTTTCATATGCTATTAGGTAAAGATGCCCCAAGATACATCAAGCATCACTGTACGTGACACTAGAGGGCTTTCAGGTTTTCTTCTTCTGTCGTAATTTCCTTTTGTTTTTCCTTAAATAGTTGAGGAATATCTTTTGTTCTAACTTGGGATATTTAATTGATACATATTCTTATGTTCATCTATGCAAAAAGAAAAAAAAATATAAACCATTTTGTTTATGAAATTGATTAACTTATCCCATGCTATTTGTAATGAACTTGAATTAGGTGGGGAGCGCTCATTCTCAACACTGTGCTTTGCCCTGGCTCTTCATCACTTTACAGAAGCGCCCTTTAGAGCTATGGATGAGTTTGATGTGTTTATGGTATGATTTGCTCGAGTGTCATGTCATTGATAAACAAATTTGGTGCTTCACCTGGCCAGATATCCGATGAATGGATTGATTGGACAACTTTTTGTGCTTGGCATTTGATCTTCAGGATGCAGTGAGCCGAAAAATCAGCTTGGACACTCTAGTTGATTTTGCATTGACACAAGGATCACAATGGATATTTATCACTCCTCATGACATCAGGTAATTTTTTGTCCATGATATACTTGTATTATTTTCTGGCATTTCTGATAACGACAAAAGACAACATTCTTCCCTTTGGTTTTAGGTTGTTTCAGTTTTAATGGTTGAATTGAATCACGTGTTAATCAAGAAGATTTGTCTTGTTCATGTCATGTGCAGTATGGTAAAACAGCATGAGAGGGTAAAGAAGCAACAAATGGCTGCACCTCGATCCTGATTCGGTCACATACAACATGGGTTAGTTTAGTATAAAATCCACTCACACTATTACTATGTTTTGTTTACTGCTTTATAACCGGTGCATGTTTCAACAATCGTGCATGTATTTTATGTAATTAAACATTTCACCCACCAAAAATTTAATGGATTTTCTTGTTTCACTCCAACTTGACTTCCTGTTATTTAATTCCTCATACATTAAAGTAGTTATGCTTTTGATACAAATTTTTAAGATCCCGGTTACAGTTATGGTATTGATACCTTCAAAGCTATTATACATATATACATATAGCTATTATACATATATATATATATATATATATATAATGCTGAACTGCGACAAGTAGCTGGAGCGCTCATTAAATGCTTTGAGATCTGATTCGACTCCGTTATTAGAGCCATGGTGGTTTGATTTGTAATTTTGACCACCAGCTCTGAATTGGAATTGCCCAACCCAGTCTTTCTTTGCCCATCTTTTTATGAAACATGGATTCAATTCATGGTTGGTTTGTTTGTTTGAAACGCAGAAATTTAAGGTCCCTACCAAATATACACATCAGATTATGTAACGGCTAAAATTTTGTGGGACATTCTTCTTTCCATTCAAATTAACAATGACCTGCCCTTTTATCCATCAATATGCTACGGTAGTATTAGTATTTCACTTATATTTTCTGTTTAGATTTTGTTTTCAACTTGAGTTTTGTTTTGACTTTCGTGTCTCATAACCTGAATCGCTAATTTGCTTAACTTTATGACTGAATCAACCACGTCTTAAATTTATGATTAATTTAAAATGTGGCCTTGATACATTATCTTACGTTTAAAGCAAACTCCCTTAGCCACTTTCCTGCAGAAACCAAACGGCTTAGATATGAATTTGATACTGAATATGGCGTGTGTATTGTAATACCTTACAAGTTAGTTGGGTTGTGTTTTCTCATTGATAATTAGTATATGTGAGTAGTTTAGTCATTTTCTTTTTCATGGATTAATGAGTATTTTTGGGTCAATTTAGTTATCAAAGTTTCAAAAACTTATCAAAATACATAGTATTTTTAAAAAATACTATATTTAATAAAACATTGACCTTTTTTTTTATATAAGACCTTATTTTCATTTAGAGAGAAGTTACATCGAAGTAGTTTATTATTGGTGTTCAATAATTAATCTTATTTCCTTCAGGGGGACGAGTTAAATTTAATACATAATTTTTCTTGATTATTTTGAAAATAGTCAAACAAATGTTTATAAATATATTTTTTGCCCATTTTTTCTTTTGACTAAATTTCCTGCCCAATTTAATCAAACAATAAGTACAAAATTTACTAGGTATTTAGAAAAAAGGGAAGGTGTATGTATGCGATTTCCTATTGATAAGATTGGTTGGATGGAAATCGAAATCCCATAACATGACGAAAAGGGTAATAATATTGGTAAAAAAAAAAATCTAAAATCTAATTTCTACCATTCCGTTTCATTTCCATTAGTTGGATTATGTACCCATGAATCCATGATAATAAAAATTACTGTATTTATAATTTTCAAAAAACCATAATAAAAAAGGAAACTTTTGTGAACAGTAAAGAATAACAGAGCATAATTCAAATCCTTTCAAGATAAGAACAAAAAGCAAAAATAAAATAAAATGAATAAAGCTTCATAGCCTCAAAGACCCACACGTCCCTCTCTCTCTACAATTCCGTTAATTCTGATTAAAATTCTAGAGAGAGAATCAAACAAACCACCTTCCCTCTCTCTCCTCACCTCTTCAAATTTCTAGAGAGAGAAACAAAAACGACTCTTTGCAGAGACACACGGCAAAGCTTTCTTTTTTATTTTATTTTCGTGCGGATAAGGAATTTAAGACGGAGAACTGCCAGTTCCGACCCCGTTTGGCTAGAGGGAAAAAGAGAGAAAATTTATTGTTCGGTGACGAGGAAAATCGAAGAGGAGGAGAGGGTCGAGAGTCAGAAACGAGAGAGAGGCATTGTTGCGGGAGCGAGAAGACGATGTCGTTTACGGGAGAGATACGGGACCCCAGCCCCGACCCGCCGTCGAAGAAGCGGCCGTCCAGGTGGTCCGACATCTGGCTGAAGAACACCAAGTCCCTCAACCATGTAATCCAAGCTATGCAGTTGCAATCTCTGTCCTCGCCCAAAGATCCTAAACTTCTGATCCCTAATTTCGCCAGAATCGACCGTACCCTCCTCCTGTCTGACGACATTCTCCTCCGGATCCTCGCCAAGCTCCCACCTTCCCAGCGGAACCACAATTTCCTCGTTTGCAAGCGCTGGCTCAATCTGCAGGGCCGTCTGGTTCGGTCCCTGAAGGTCCTCGATTGGAGCTTTCTCGAGTCTGGGAGGCTGATTACCAGATTCCCGAATCTCACCCATGTCAATTTGGTCCATGGGTGTGTAGTTCGTCCCCCAAATTTGGGTGTTTCGATGCATCGCGGAGTCTTCTCTGTGGATTTGGGTTCTAGGTTTTCCCCTGATAGGAGGATTTTGGAGGAAAATATGTTGTCAGTCCAAGAGATTGACGAAGGGTTGAGGATTCTCTCCAGTGGTTGTCCCAATTTGCGCAAGCTTGAGGCGATGGGTGCTAGTGAATTGGGGCTACTGAGTGTGGCTGAGGAGTGTTTAACTTTGCAGGAGTTGGAGCTGCATAGGTGCAATGATAATGTCCTGCGAGGAATTGCAGCTTGTGCCAACCTGCAGATTCTGAAGTTGATTGGAACTATGGACGGATTTTATGGTTCTGTGCTCTCAGATATAGGGTTGACTATTTTGGCTCAAGGGTGTAAGAGGTTGGTGAAGCTTGAGCTTGGTGGGTGTGAGGGGAGTTTTGATGGGATTAAGGCAATTGGGCAA
>JAYMSW010004156.1:0-11299 GCA_036897725.1 Erodium texanum
GTTGAAGCTCGGAGAACTGTGCGGAACTCCGCTGTGTACTATGCGGTGTCAATTGCCTACGGAAGATCTCGACGCTCTAGTTTCGATCACCTCCGATGAGGATCTCGCCAACCTCATCGAGGAGTACGACCGAGCGTCTCCGCCGCCGTCGTCCTTAAAGATCAGAGCCTTCCTTTCTCCGCCTAAATCCACCAGAAAAATCTCTCCAACTCCTTCGTCGGCTTCCTCCTCCAGTTCCACCACCTCACCGTATTCCACCTCCCGATCTACACCGAGGTTTTCGAATTCGTCGGCGGTGGACCGGTGCCACACTCCTCAGATCTCCGCACCTCCTTCAGCCTCCCCCCTCGACAAATCAGCCGCCGGAAATTCACATAACCACCACCACCACCAGTACAAGTATCAGTACCAGTACCACCATCATCAAAACTATGGTTACTACGCTCATGGGAACTCAAAATCTAGCCATACCTATCTCGTTCATAACGGAAATCACTGGCAATAAAATCGTCGGAGACGGTTGCCGGAAAACACGAGTATAGCAAATTAAATTACCTGAGTTCATATATGTGTGATGTAATAGGGCTATAAGAAGGATTGCTTTTTGATCCGTAGGCATGAATGAATTTTTAGTCCAATTTCATTTCGATTCCACGTCCCCAAATCTGTGATGGTGAGTTTTTGTTACTCTCATTGCTGCCTGTGAACCAGCTATTCCAATTCCTTGCAATCACAGCCCGTATTTGTGTGCCACGTGTTCCTTCCCTTACCTCTTGGCTACGTTGCTAGCATAGTTGAATCCGTGTCTGTTACGTGTTTCCTGTTCGAGCTTCTTTTCTTTTGTTTTCCTTTGAATTTTCATCATATTGCTTGGCTTGTTCATATTTTTGTCCATAGGGTGCAAGTTAAAATTATTTGGCTAACTTGGGTTTGGTGATTTTGCAGGTTCATGATTTCAGGTGATGAATTTGATGGGGGTGACCACCTAGCTAGGATTGGACGGACCACTTGGGGCTATTAGTAGTAAGTTTCTGGTGGCATTCATATATTTATTTTCCTTGAATACTCCTTAATACCTTAATACAGTGATGGATGAGTTTGTAGACCATATTATTTTGATATTACTTATTAAAATAGTTTGTCTACAGGCCAATTCTATTTGGTAAGAGACTTAATGTTGGAAACATGTCGGGTCATTTGTTTAGGACATGGATATGGAGTAGTAATTAGACCATGGAAAAGACTAATAGTTTTGTTATGGCCATTTTGATCTTTCAAATTTGGGGAGTCAGATATTTTGTCCTCTTAAGTTGTTAAGATCAATTAGGTCCTTAATGTTCTAAAAGTAGACTAAAATAGCTGTTCATCATTAGTTAGTCAAACCATTATATGACAATATAGCCAAAAAATACACTGACATATGTCGTCTAATTATATATATATATAAAAAACTTGTGTGACCCCCAAAAACTAAAATGATGGATTCTCAAACTTTAGGACCCTGAATGGTCAATAATCCTTTCGTAGTATAATTTTCATTCATTACATGAGCTTGTTTCATCGACTGTGCCTGTCTTGCATTTTCTGTAATACACAGCACTAAATTCATGACCAGATAATATGACAAGTGCAATGAGGATGTGAACCAGGTTAAGAAAATGAGATGGTGATATTTTTGCAAATCATACTGGCTCTTTATCTAGAGTTTGAAGATAGAGATTCCATTTTCCTTCCATTTATGGTAAGCCATGAACATATGTATGAAGCTCAGTTTTAGTTGTTGAATTGAAACTGATATTTTTTAGTTTCCTTGGCAGTCCTTGTATCTTGTTGTGATATTTTGTTGAAGTTATGGGCTAGGATTGACTTGGAGATGAGTGGCTTACAGTTTGACCAACAAGACTGGACTCCAAATCAATTGCTACCAAGGAAGGATGAATGATGGAGCTGGAAACTGGTGGAAATGTAGTCAAATAATTCCAAAGCAGCAATGGCTATATGATTTGACATATGGAGGGACCGTTGTTGACATCAAAGGAAGGTTTATTGGCCAGAATTAACCGGAATAGAAGAAACTAAATGACACAAGTATCTTGAAACCAGAAAGTGATGTAGTTGGCTGTTTACTCCCAGAAGATTAAGAGCAGGAGAGCCATCATTTTAGTCTCCAAAATGGTTCTCACTCCTGCATGTAGGCTGTAGCATTCAAAAGGGAATATTCTGGGTTTATGGTATTTTATGAATGATAGATATCACAGGAACTAGGATTTGATATATTAAGGCCCAAACAAGAAACGAAGCTGCCACAAGAAAGTCATGTAATAAGGCACTATGAAACTGATTCTTTTAGCTTCACGTTTAATGGAAACATGAGGTAGAGTCTTCTCATGACGGGGAGGGAATTAGAGGTCGAGGATAGAGTGCTAATTAAAAGGGCAAAATATTGTGGAACCCGGGGAGGACCGTATTTCCTCATCGGACTGACGAGGTAGAACCGTAAGGTAAGGCGTAGAGAAGAATTTCGACTTAAGATCAATATTAAATATTAAAGTATATGCAACGTAAACATGTTCGGGCCGGTTAATCAATAGTGGTTTTGATAGAAACCAGAATCAGAACTATCAGTTTGAATTGATAATCACTGACTCAATATTGGATGTTAGAAATTTATCAAATTTTAATTAAGAATACTTTTGATTGGTTATCAGTTTTAACCGAATATATTGGGATTCGGCTTAACATTTTTTACCACAAAAACCTGGCATTTAGACCCAACCATTCAAAATTTAAAGCTGCAAAACTCAAGACAACATATTTTTATAGCTAAAAATCATTAAGAATACATCAAAAAAGCTTTAAAGCCCTCCATTTGAATCATATAGGACTTCAATTCCTCAACTTGACCCATTCCTAATAGGAAAAAAAAAAACGCCTACTCTATACAAAAGTAGTTGAAAGTTATATTACACTTGTGGTCCAAACTAGACAATCACAACTAGTAGGGGTGATTACTGGCCGATTAACCGGACCTCTGACCTTATCTCCTCGTCCGACGATGACGAGGTCGGTTACTAGAAATTTCACGTCGGCATCGACGTTGGTAGTCACTTCCCGGACCGGTGGGGACCGATTTTCATCGGGCTGGGCCGACTGATCCATATCTTGATGACGAGGCGAGCACGGTGAGACGAGAACAGAGAGCGGAAGGACGAGAGTCTGCATCCTCCTCTGACCCTTCATATTCTGTTACAGTGCTTCTTTTGTGGCAAGACATAACAATAATCCATGTGCCTAGTTAGAGACTTATTCAGTTGGGGTAATGTAATACTTTAGTATCATGCCCAAGACTAAATTTTTTTTTTTGTATCTAAATGACCCTAGTTTATTCCTCCTTCAACGTTGTGTCTGTGAAGATGAAGGGTAGCAACAACAACCATGGTTATTATAGTTTGTTATTTTGAACTCTTCTATATGAATCAACACCGATCACCGTATCGGTGGATCTCTATAACACATAACTGGTGCCGACACTAGGTCATCAATTCCTGACGGTGCTCTTATTGACGGTGTCGGTTCCAACCGGTGGCAGCTAAATTATGAGCAAGGATTGCTCATGATCGGTTAATCGGGTTGTTAGCCAATTTTCGCAACCTAATCGACGTCGACACTGGCGACAATAAAAAGTTCTGGTTTCTCACCATGGGTTATCGTTCGATTTTTCGATTTCCGCCGACACCGGTTGTCGATTGTAGCTGAACCTGTTGACTTGTGGCTCCTAGATGTAGATTCGGTAAAAAAAATGAGATGAAACTTGCAGATTTGAAGAAGACACTACGGCATTGTTCACAATCCTATCCCGATTGAAAAGGAGTGACAAGTTACAAATTGGTGAGGAACTCAGAGTGGGAAGCTCGATGACATAAGATAGAGAAGAAGAAGGGAAGTTACGTCTATGAAAGTCAATGACGTGAGTTGGAGAACAAGAAGGGACGATAAGTGAGAATTTAGAGTTCAAAATTCAGTAACTTTTAATTATGTTTACTTTTTTCTTTGTTGATTAAACTTGTTAATTTAAATTTTTTTGAAAGGTTTTGGTTGAGATTGATTTGTTTGGTTCGTATTGGGCGTAGATAGTTTTATGCGAAAAGTCAACCTAAGAGGTAATCAAATAATTTACGATAATTGAGTATGAAGAACCGGTTTGGTTTTAAACGGTTAATAATCACAACAACTTGTCAACAAGTCTAAATACATATAAAAACATCTGAACGATCAAGTCTAAAACTTGAATTCTTCCTATCAAATTCAAAACTTCAATTCTTCGTGCCTTTAAAATCCACAAACCATTTCGACGGATGTTAGGTTTCTTCAGGCTTTATAAATACCTGAAATGAAAAAGATCAATTCAATGTTAGAACCTAGAACAACCAAATGTGAAAATTAATTAATGAAATGTAAGAACTTGAAAATTATAAAGTAAATCAAACACAAAAATAGATTAAGCCCTAAGAATTATTTCACTAATTAACTTAGTTAAATGTTCCCATCAAAATATGGGCACCAATTGTATTGGCCGATTGCCCTAGTTTTGAAAATTGAGGAAAATGTGTTTGTTGAAAATAATTTAACAACTTTAAATGTTATAGATGATTAAGAATATAAGAATAACTCATACACCTTCTTCAATACATAAATGCTTCTTCATCAATTCCACCAGAAGAGCTTCTCTTTGGGTTGCTGTCATACGTACTTCCTTTCATGTAGGTGTATTTTTTTATTCAATCTTACGTGCATACGAGTGCTTGAAACATCATGGATATTAGTGAACTCCTGAAATATGTGAATATCCTTGCCTCAACACTAAGGAAAGATTCAGATGAAACTATGGAGATGAGAATGACCAAAACATCTTTGGTCACTCTTGAAATTATGGGATGCCTTGGTGCATTCTGTCTCTACCATGTCAATACATTGAAAGAAAGTCTATCTTCTTTATCATCCTCCTTCATGTGCCTCTTAAGTTCGATCACACAATGCCATCTTATGAATTCTTGAGCCTTCTATAAGCACTAAACATGACATCTTGATCAAGGTCCCCAATATCAGTCACGAAACAATCTGGTTGTGTCATAGTTTCATCACAAGTGCATATAACTTTAAGTATTCTAAATATATTAAATACAAAGATTGTTTGACACTGAACAGAAGTTGGGCAATTTTAGATAATGGGTACAAATTCTCCATTTTGTAGTTCACATAATTGAGCTTCTTTCGAGGATCATAAATGGGTGCAAGAAACATAAACATATTAACCTTCTCTACATTGATAAAGTACTTATCGTATTTGGTTTCCATCAGATCGGACATGGCTCTCATGTCCGAATTTTCATATGTTTGACATCTTCTAATAAATTGACATATATCACTAATAATGTCCAAAATAATGTTGGAAATAGCATAGGCAGAACCCAAAAACCTAAGTGTCATGTCATAAAAGTTATCAAAATTTCATGAAGGCTTTGCAACCAACCCAATCCGGGTCAAAAAGCCTGTCCAGCGGGGTAACATATTTGCTAAGTTTCTTGTCCATTTCATAACTAAGGTTAAGGTCAAGGATTCATTCGTGTCCTCCCAAGGCAAGTGTACCTCAGCCGTCAAATAATAAAGTTGGGTAATATCCTCCTTCCCCCTTTTCTTATAAGTAGAAGGAAAGAGAAAATTAAACGACATGAGAATTGTCGATCCCACATAGACTTGTTAATTACGAGAGACATGATAGAAGCTATTCCTAGTATGTGTTCATCCAATGTAAATAGAAAGCTGTTTTGAGTTTTCGAAAGTAACAGAGGACTAGAATTTAAATGCAATGAAATGGAAACAAAGAAGTAGAGATAATAGTTTCAAAAAAAAAAAAAGATAATAGTAATGGATCAAGCGAAAAGACATTCAAGGCTAAGGATTATAGAGAACCTATATAGTTGACATTGAGTAATCATTTGGTCTTGTGCTAATTTTCTAGAACTTGGGCGGTGGCAGAATCTCTCTCTTCTAATCCCAAGGGTCTTGCAATTCAACTTAGGATCCGTACACTAAATAACCGCCTAATTCTTGCAAATCTAGGTGTAGGAATAAGGTTTGGCATTAAGCTTCATGAGCTCTTCTAATCTTTGGCTAGAGGAGCCTGTAATTACCACTAAAGAAATAACCTACCTATTGTCAATCTAGATTTAACTCCTAGTCTAGGCTAGTTTTTGTCTACTAGTTAATCTCAATTTGCATTTGTTGATTAACTAATCAAGGTAATAACCAAGGCAATTAAGAAGGTCAAGCATTAAGAAAATGGAAGCCCTAGCTGCTTACAAAAAAAACGAGTGAGAGAGAGATTCTTATTTTGATATAAAGGTGCTAGCCTGGTGAGGTTTTGAAGATTGCTTGTTATTGTGGGTACCCATAGAGGATGGATTCAGTCACACGCATCTTCATCGCGAAGTATATGGAAGCATAGCAACTCAAAGGTCCCCATCTCAAACTACAAAAGGTAACGATTCTGATTCATCCCTTTCATCGGTTAATTGAATTACATGGATCCGATGTTAGGTTTTTAAATAATTTTTTTGTTTTATTCGCTGCTGTTGTATGTCAAATTCCTTCACTGGGAACATCTGATTCGTGATTTGGCTTGAAAATTTGAGGGCCTGGGGTTGGATGATCTTTTTGGGGATTTTAAACAATTACAACAAAATTCGTCCGAATTCATATACAACTGAGTTTGAGGAACTCATGACCTTTTTCTCCGCAAAAGGGTTCGTCTCACATAAGAATATTTCACTTCTAATTATGTGTCAGGACTCAAGCCACATCTGCGAGCTAAAGTGATGTTGATTGGCCCTTAGTCCCTTAGCATGCCACACACCTTGCTCAATGGGAGGAGAAGAAACACATAGCTCTACCAACTTCTAATTACCATCGGGCTTAGAGACCACAAAACCATATTCGAGCTTTGTGGCAAAACCAACCTTCCTATCTTTGTCCTATAGATCTTGACTATTGTGCTAATAGGAGAAGACACAAACTTTGTTACACATACCCAACACCATACTCTCGATCACATGATTGCCCGAATAAGAAAAGGATTTTCATGATCTTATGGGAGTCTTTTGATCCTAGAGTGTAGAGGACAAACCAGACTCCTACACTGTAGTTGCTGACCCAAATTCCACACGAGTATATACAAAAGAACCCATAGGAGATGAGATAATTTCATCCTTGGGTCGAGACTCTACGAGCTCCACGATAAGGGTCAAGAGCATCATTCACATTAAAATCGTTTTTATTTTGGCAGATACAATCGTTTCTTGTTGATTCATTGATATTCAGACCTCGATGATCCTCCGTTTGGACATTGGTTCTGCTGTGTGTTGTAGAGTCATGTTGGGTAATGGTGAGCAATTCATTTGTTCAAGTGAATGCATAATCAAGTGTAAATACGTGACTTTTAGTTTATACTCAAAATGAGGGTGATGCCTTTTGGAGAATGCGGTGTAATCTTGGGCACTAATTGGGTGAAGAAGGTTAGCCCCATAACCCATGATTATAATATCAAGTCACTAGCATTCATAGTTAATGTATTGTATCGCACGTTATTTGAGGAATGAGACACGAAGATGGTCAAGATGGAAAGCCTTCAAGAGGTTCACACTGAACTGAAACAAGGCCATAACCTTTTTGTACGACAATTACGCATGGAAATTCAATTTAAGCTCCCTTCCTTCCAACCAGCACCACAAATACAGGCCTCCTTGATTGAATTTCGAGTGGTATTCTCAATTCCCACTTCATTTCCTCCTTTCCTCCTTGAAGAACACATGACCATGTTATTCCATTAATTTTTTTGCTTTAACCCTCCATCCATCTGCCCTTATAAGTGCAACCACGAACAGAAGGGAATCATTGAGACCCTGGTCCAAGAAATGTTTGGTATTCAATTCATTAGACCAAGTTGCAGTCTATTTGCATTCCATGTTCTTCTTGACAAGAAGAAGGATGGAACTTGGCCCTTCTCTATGATTATAGACGCTTGAACAACCTTACCGTGAAGGATCGCTTCCCAATTCCGGCCATTGACGAACTTCTCGATGACCTTCATGGAAGCTCTATTTTTTTTTTCAAAAATTGATTTACGAGCAAGTTATTATAAGATACATGTGCGTGAGGGTGAAGAAGCAAATAAAACTTTCTGAACACATAACGAACATTAAGAATTTTGTGTGATGTCGTTCAGACTCATAAATGCTCCAAAGACTTTCCAGGCCCTCATGAACTCTGTTCTCACAAATTATTTACATAAATCCGTCCTCATCTTATATGATTACATATGGTCTATAGTCATACTCTCACATGCCATGTTTCCCATCTCAGGTTGGTACTTTTACGCTTACAAGAACATCAGTTGTTTGCCAAGTAGTCAAAATGTGAATTTGCAGTTCCCTCTACTGATTATTTGGGCCACGCCATTTATGGGGAAAGTGTGGCTGCTGATCTGAAGAAAATGTAAGTTATGTCTTTTTGGCCAACTCTGACATCCTTCAAGTAACTCTGTTGGTTTTTGGGCCTCATGGGCTATTATAGACATTTCATTTTGTCATTCGACATTATTGCTCGTCCTCTCAGTAAGCTTTTGAAGCATGACATACTGGTTTGGACTGAAGATACTCAACATAGTTTTGAAGCACTGAAGTTGGCTATGACTTCGACACATGTTCTCTGTTTACCAGACTTTTTGAAGTCTTTTGTGATGGAAACGAACGTATGCGACACAAGTCTTGGGGTCGTTCTGATGCAAGAAGAGAGGCCGTTAGCATTCTGTGCAAAGCATTGGAATCGAAATACTCTGCATTACCAACCAATGACAAGGAGATCTTGGTATTGGTGATAGAGGTCAAACACTAGAAGCATTATTTGGAACCCAGACCATTCATAGTCAAAACTAACCACCAGTTTTTAAAATTTCTAATGTAGCGACACTGAATCACCTCTTTCCAACGAAAGTGTCTTGCCAAGCTAATGACTTTTATTTATTTATAAACCATTGAATACAACAAGGGATCTTCTGACAAGGCTCCTGCTACCTTATCTCGGGTTCAACACACATAATTGCACACAATTTTAGTCTCAATTCGAAAATGGGTTTAAGAAATTCATAAGAGCTATGAAGGTGATGTCGTGATGATGTTGTTTCTCCTCAAGGAATTATAGGTTATGATCTTCGAGATGGCTTAATTTGTACGAAGGGAAAGTTATATGTGGGCTCATCAACCAATATCTGGACATACCTCATCGATGCTTTTCATTCCTCTAGAATTGGGGGTCACTTAGGTATTATTGTGACAATCAAACGTCTTGCTTCTCATTCATTCCGGCTTTCGTGACCCAAGATGTGCAACGTTTCATTAAAGAATCTGATACTTGGCAATGATGCAAAACTGAGCATGTTAGACATCCGAGCCTTCTCCAACCCTTGCCAATTCTGGATCGTCCATGGCTGGATATATCTATACGCTTTGTCGAATGGCTTTCATTGTCCAACGGCACTAATGCCATTTTGGTTGTAGTGGATCGGTTCTCCAAGTACACACATTTAGTCCCTCTCCGACACCTGTTCACTACTCCGGTAATTTCTACCCAATTTTTTTAGTATGTCTTCAAGTTGCATGGCCTTCCGTCTTCAATTGTGTCAGGTTGTGACAAAATATTTATCAACAATTTTGGAAAGGGTTGTTTTGAATTTTGGGTACAAAACTCTACATGTCCACAACTTACTACCCCCAATATAATGACCAGGTAAAGCGGTTAACCAGTGTATCGAGAAATGTTGCATCAATTGCATATGCGTTGGAGGAAATGGTTATGTGATGTCGAATGCTGGTACAATACTAGTTTTCATTCGACCCTGCAAATGTTACCACCCCATGTCCTGTATGGTTATGGCTCAACTCCAATAATAATTCGTGACATTGATATTCTAGTGATTGCTGTGGAAGATCTGGTTCGTCAAAGATAATTCCTTTTTGACTTCCTGAAAGACAATTTGCATTATGCCAAAAATCGCAACAAGGTCCAAGCAAATAAGCATCGTTCTGAGAGAGAATTCATGGTGGTGGTATGGTTTACCTTCGGCTTCAACCGTATCGTCAGGAAACCTTGGCGTTGCGTCAAATTATCAAGCTTGCTGCCTGTTACTTCGGCTCGTTTTAGGTAATTGAACGGATTGGTACTATGGCATACAAGTTACAACTCCCTATTACTTCTCAGATCCATCCTATATTTTCGTCTCCCTCCTCAAACGGAAACTGGGGTAGGGTAACAGCTCAGTCTCCATTCTATCGAATATCACATCGGAGGGTCAGATTCTTGGAGGCCGATTTGGGTCAACTTGATATGGTTCGATTGATTCAACTCACCTTCGCCGCCGTCTCGGGCCTTCGAATTAACCTGACCAAATCAACCCTGATAGCCTTCTCTGTAACTGCCAGCTACATCCTCTCCCTCTCCACTGCTATGGGTTGCACTCTCGGTCACCTTTTGGTGACTTATTTGGGCTCCCTGTTAGGCAGCAACCCCATGTTAGTCTCCTTTTAAGCCCAGTGGTGGACAATTTGAAAGCTAGATTGGGTGTGTGGCAGTCGAGATTCCTCTCGATGGATGGGCGACACACCCTTATTTAGTCTACCCTCACTAGCCTTCCCATTTTCTATATGTCTATGTTTAGAGCTCCGAGAAAGGTGATTAGGTAGATGGAGCAGTTTCAAAGGTGATTTCTACGGTCGTCTGGGGTGGATCGTAGAGAGCTCTCCAGAGTGCCCTGGGAGTTGGTTTGCTCTTCGAAAGAGTCTGGCGGTCTGAGGATCCGCAGCTTGTCGGAGGTCAACTTTAGCCTTCTTCTAAAGTGGTTGTGGAGGTTCGCCACTGAGAGAGAAGCGCTTTGGATGAGGGTTCTCTATGCTTGCTATGGGTGGGACTCGACATAATGGTATCTGGGAGCTGTCGTCGTCCCCCCTACTTCCTCCTCACTCTTCATTCGGCACATCACTGGCCTAGCTCAAGATACGAGATTTCTGGCTATTTTCGGTCCTCCCACTCTTCGTTGGGCATTGGGGTAGGTGATCTAATTCGTTTTTGGGCGGACCCATGGATCCTAGACCAACCGCTTTGCTATAGGTATCCTAGGATTTATGCCCTTGAAGGAGATCGAAGTAGGACCATTTGTCACTTCTGGATTGTTGGGGTCTGGAGATGTTAT
>JAYMSW010004157.1:0-11297 GCA_036897725.1 Erodium texanum
CTACTACAGAGGTTGGGTATATTGCAACAACTGAGGCATGTAAAAAGTTGTTGTGGATGAAGAGATTCATACAAGAGCTCGGTTTCAAGCAAGGGCGGTATGTGGTGTATTGTGATAACCAAAGCGCGATTCATTTGAGCAAGAATTCGATGTGCCATACAAAGTCGAAACACATTGATGTGAGATACCATTGGCTCAGAGATGCTCTTAAAGAGAAGTTGTTTGAACTTGAGAAAGTTCATACGGATGAGAATGGATCCGATATGTGTACGAAGGCGCTACCACGGGAGAAGGTTGAGGTATGTTGCAAGATCGCCGGAATGACGATGCCCTCCATTAATTGAAAAATAGGCCCGACAACTTCGACATCGGCGACAACGGAGAAGGCGCTTTCGACGCCGTCGGCTAGTTGCTCACAGTTCCGATTGCGTTAGCGACGTGGCCTTGTTCCACCTGGTAATATCCATTTCCGTTCTGGTTGTAGCTTCGTTACCGGTTCTCAGTAGCTCTTGGAACTTCTAGTAACTGCAGATTTCTAGCTAAATTCTCATGGAATTGAAATTTCTGTCTATGATATATGTTCCTTGCTGTTATGGAATCATATTTTGGCTCAATTTCTATATAATTTTTTCTTGTAGTCCTCGTATGTTTGAAGTTTATGATCGGTTTCTAGCAGGTTGAGTGACAAAATTGGAAAGTGTGTTAATGGTTTCATCATCAATTCGCAATAGCTCTTGAAATTTTCTGTAACTGTAGATTTTCTAGCTAAGCTTCTCGTGAAATTGAAATTTCTACCTACGATTTGTTCCTTGTTAATGTAATGGAATCATGTTTGGGTTCAATGTTATTTTTCTGTAGTCCTCATATGTTTGAAGTGTATGATAGGTTTGTGGAAGATTGTGTGAGAAATATGGAAAGCATGGGCTGGTCAAGGCCAAGCCAACTGTTGGGAGCTTTGCAACACTTTTCAGAATGAATGACGGAATGGATGAAGGGGAAGCATGGAAATGGCATGTGCATTGGTAGGGGAAAGAAACTAATTTGTGTTTGTATTTTTTTTCCGTCTTCTTTGCTAGTTCTGAGCACTTTCTAGCAATTGGTAACTTATAACTCGTTCCCTTTCCTTTTGATAATTCCCACCATTTTGCTTTCCAGAGCTATTTATGATCTTTTTATGTAGTTTGGTTTCAAAGATTATTTTTAAGTGGTTTGATTATGGTTTGGTGTCAGTGAGGGCAAGAAAATCATTGAAGTATATAAATTCTTGACTAAGGCCAATATTCTACCCAAGGTCTGCTCAGTGTGTTCAATACCTTTTGTGTTCCCTACCATGAATGAAAGTATTTCAGGAATTTTCAATTGTCTAATCTCTTTATAGTTTCTATTGGCTATCTTGCTGAATTAATTATTTGGTATTTGGTTATGATTTATTCAACTACTCCATATGCATACAGGTCTTGTTGGAAGGAACGGTATTGGAAAAACAACTTTCCTTCGAATATCTCCAATGAAGTCTATTCTTATTAAGCTATTCGAGAATTTAAAAAATATTTTTTATAGGAGAAAGAGTCAAAGAGACAAATAGGCTATTTGTCTCTTTCTCCTATAAAAAAAATATTTCTAATTCTCCAATGCATTTGCAAAGATAAGATTCAAGAAGCCGCACATATCGTTGCTTGATGAACCATCAAATCATCTTGTAAGTATCTGCCCTCTTCTTTCTATTGTTGCTACATGGAGAAAGAGACAAATAGCTCACTAAGTCGAATAATGCGTAGATAAAGTGGCATATCGTATGCTTTGGAACATTCTGGTAGTGTCAACGTATTGGATAAAAGAATTAAAAGAACAATGAACAGAAATGAGATAACAGAGGTTGGTTACTCATATCTGGTTGGTGACTGATGTATTATTATCTTATGCTCACTAGGTTTTCTTTGATTTGGAAAAATTAGATTTTAAAGAGTCTGCAAATATGTATTAATTACAGACATACCTTTATGAATTGTCACAACCACATGATCTCGTAGTAAATATTCGAAAGACACGTTTACCTTAGTAAACAACATCTTTGTGCTGTGGAAGTATAGTTGTATACTTGTGTTTACAACGACTTACTGTAAGATTACCGTTTTGCCCTCATTGGAAATGCATGATTTGGAAAGCTCTAATTGAAGGTTCTCATGGTAATAATAAAGCCCTTTTTACACTAACATTTCACCTTCTCAACATCCTCCGCAAATTAGTAGAAAACCGATGAGTTCATAGTAACACGTTAGCTTGGAACATTGCATTGCAGGTCAGTCCCGACGAGCATTTGATCTCGGGAAGTGTAAAGGAGCTCCGGTCCATATCAGAGGGTCGGGTCACACCTTTCCACGGATCATTCCAAGACTACAAAACGATCCTCCAAAAGAAGATTTAGAGAAAAAGAAGAATCCCCAATTGCATATCATGTTTTGGTTGAGTAAATTTAGTTCTACAGGATACAAAACATTCTCCTTGTAGTTGAAATTTTTGTTCAATATAGATTTCATTTTTAATAGATTTTAGATTTTGACGAAGTAGTCTGTAGATTTTATTTTCTGATGTTGTGGATTTCATAGTTTCCTAGTATTAAATATGGTTTTGAAAAATTAAATATTTGGTCGGTCAAGCACTAATCTACAAAAATAAGATGACAAATTTACAATTTAAAAGAAGGCCTTTAAACTGTTAATTCTGTTATAATATCGTTAATTTGCTGACGTGTCGAAGATGTGTCGATCACTACGCAAACGAAGACCAAGTCGTTAGTAATTACCTTTTGACCTTAATTTATGGCGCTAACTGTTCATAAATATTTGATTTTGATTGCCGCGACGAAGATCATCATCTTCTCTCTAGGGTTTTGAATCTCCCCAGAATCGGCCGATCAATTCGATTTTTCTCTGCACGCGATCTTCAAAAATGGAGGACAAGAACAACAACATCAACAACGACGGAGTTAAAAATGGCGAAAACGTGGACGTGATGGGCCAGATGATGAACTGGATGCTCACGGCCTTCTTCAGCTCCCTGGAGCGGTTCGCGTGCCTCAATCTCTCCACCGCCGATTGCGACGACGACGACGACCGCCCCGTCTACCTCACCGACCCCAACGACCTCGACATCGACCTCGAGGTCCCCGTTTGAGTTTTTTTTCCTCTTCGCCCCCGTTTTAATATGTTCGTGCGATTTGTAATTTTGTCGATCTGATTATTTGGGGGTTTGGTCTCGTTTTATATTTATGGATCTGATTATTATTATGGGTTTCGTGGGATTATGTATTTGTGATTTTGTAATGCGAAGCTGAATAATTGCTTGTGCTTTGTTGCCAATTTGAATTTAGCTTCTACTAATTTGGTGTTCCATGTTTTCGTTGCAATTTTTGTTGAAGAGGGATCTGGATAATCAGCTTGGTGATTTCTTCAAACCTGTTTGGTTGTGATTTTAATTGTTCAAATGTTATTTAGAAACTTGTGCTTTTCAATTGGTTTTTGTTGGATTCTGATACATCCACATCAAATATGTCTGTTGCGGCATAAGTAAATTCTGTGAATTACCTTGTTTTGGAGTGCTGCATCGGAGATTTGGTATGGAATCAAGTTTGAGATCAGAACAAAGCTTGAAGCAAGCACATGTAGTTTAAGGATTTTCCATTATTGTGATTCTTGGATTTTAAGAGGTATTGGGATTGGGGTGTGGCTTGTTTATAGAGGATAGTCAGTTTGGTGATTTCTTCAGACCTCTTTGGTTCTCATTTTTATCGTTTTTCTTAAATGTGAATTGGAAACTTGAGCTTTTCAATTGGTTTTTGTTGGATACGATACGTCCACTTCAAATATATCTGTTGCATCATGTGTAAATTCAGTGCATTACCTTGTTAATGCACCAGAGATTCGGTATGGAATCGAACAATGCTTGAATCAAGCACATGTCATCTAAGGCAAGTAATGTATATACATTATCTGTCACTGCACACAAATGGTGCTATACAAGTTGTTCATAAGTGATTGTTTGAAGAAATGCAATTGACAATGGATAGTGTGCAGGACAGCATTATTACTGTGATTCTTGGAGTTAAAGCGGTGTGAGGATTGAGCTGTTGCTTGTTTATAGGTCTGGATAGTCAGTTTGGTGATTGGTTCAAACCTTTTTGGTTCTGATTTTATCGTTTTTCTTAAATGTGAATTGGAACTTGAGCTTTTCAATTAGTTTTGGTTGAATTTGATACATCCACGTCAAATATATCTGTTGCAGCATGTGTAAATTCAGTGCATTACCTCATTTTGGAGTGATGCACCAGAGATCCGATAAGGAATCAAGTTTGAGATGAGAACAAAGCTTGAAGCAAGCACATGGCATATCAGGCAGGTTCTGCAAATGTTGTGTAGACAAGTTGTTTATAAGTAAGTCTTAGAATAAATGCAATAGACAGTGCATAGTGTGTAGGACAGCATTTCCACACTTGTTTGTTTCGCAACGAGTAATGATTATGCGTCTCTTGCAGCTTTTTGTGAAGAAGCAACACTGGTGGGGAAAGTTACGGGAATTCTTGAAAGTTCATGCCTTATTCGTGCTGGGATCACAACATCAACAATGGTTAGTACGAATCGATCTTATTAGTGCTATTTAATTCCTGAAAGTTTCATAGTATTATTACAATTTATCTATGACCCATATATGAATAGGCCTTTGTTTTCACATACCTTGATTGCCGTATTAATTATATCTCCACAAGAAAATGCCCTTTACTTCTACTGATATATAGTAATTTGGTTATGGTTTGCTGGAAAATTTGCTGTCTGGTTTTAGCTGGTCAAGTTTAGTTTTCTTAAGGTTTATGAAAAAATTAAGATTGTCAGTGATCTATGAATCTGAAGGCATTAATAGGACAGGTTATATCTGGTTTTAGTGTTCATGCAAAACCGAATTCGTGTCACTATTGTACCTAAACTTGCTGTTATATTAATAAATTTCCTAAGGTTAATGGTCTGGTCCCCTCTAACACCACTTAGAAACAGAGAAACAAAAAGAGCAAGAACAAGATTCCAACTATAACTAGCCACGATGTCCAGAAAAGTCTGGTGTCTCAGCAAGGATGATGTTGCAGATTTTTAAAGAACAATATTGTTTCAGAAGATTCTGAGTTTGTTCCAGAATTAGGTACCTTGATTGAGAGCACTGATGATACAATATTAATGTGCCGAGTCTGGTGGATTAGTTGCCTAATTGTTAACGTTGTTGAGTAATGAACTGACAAAAGTGTATGCATAAACTAATTAACACACACAGGACTCATATGCCACATATCTTTGTGTAGGTGCATTACAGTCCAAAAGATTAAAGCCTTACTTAGTGGGTAGTGGTGGGTCATCTGATAGATCCTCTAATCATACATAAAACCTTTCTTTAACCAAAAGCTAGCTCATATCTGCTTTGAGCTTAGCATGTCAAGATGAGTTCAAATTTGGATGGTTCAATAGTTTAAATAAAAATTGCTTTTACACTAGGATTAGTCAGGCACTCTAAGAAACCAAGCTTAACTTTGAGGATATGGTTGTGTGAAGATGACAACCTTGTTTTATAAGAAACCCAATAATTAATAAGTGTCATGCAATTATAATATGTTTGATGTATTAAAAATTCACAAATCAAGGTGGGCATATACAATTGTAATTTAGATTCTTCAAGATTTTGGAAACCCTAGTATTTTAAGGAGGGGACCCTGCAATATTGGGGGGTCCACACACAAAGAAGTGGCAATCATTGAGGAATGGTAGTATAGAAACAACACACCAATCTTGTACACTTCCTTTCTTTAAGTTTGATTTGGAAATGAGTAAGTGGGAAGTAAGTAGAGATCAGATGCTTCCCTCTTTATGCTAAACCAGTGATTAGTCAAGTATTGTTGGCTAGCCAAACACCCTAACCCTAGAGAGAGAAGATGATGTGTGATTAAGATAAGCAGGTACATAATCCAAGATTTTATCCAGGAAAAGGAGACAAGTCCAAATTGTGTGCAACTTTTGGCTACAATATGCACAGGAAGGAAGACTTATTTGGTCATCTCAAGGTACTACTTGCCATTCACCTTGATGTGCTAATTCTTGTTCATAGTCAACAGGACAAACCAGTAATTGCATGTTTTCTTGATTGTTGTGTTAAAAGTTAAAGATGAAATATTTTGATTAAAGGGAATTTGGATTCATTTTTAAAATATTAAAATCCGACTCACTTAAAAACTTAAGTTAATAGAGGGAGGCCCCCAAGATATTTATCAAGTGATGAATTCAATCACATTTTTGTGTGTGGTAGTTTTTTTTTTTTTGGCAATTCCCGATTTCTCTTTTAACATTAACTATATAATTGTAACTTACCCTCCAACTCAACCCATCAGGATAATAACACCCAATCCTTCCTTATGTTATAGTGTTCGACTTGACCAACTAAACCAGCTCTAGTGAGCTACTATAAGCTTCTCTTTTTTAGGTCTTTATTGCTTATAAACTTATGAGCTCTTCTAAATTTAGCAGCTAAGACACTCTGATAATAACCTTGTTCTTATAAGTTCTATATCATTGTTCATCCTATAATATTTATTTATTAAATGAGCAAAAAGATATGGCTTCTCCTGACCATTTAATGGATCTAATATATGGGAGTTGATGGACCAGAAATGGATTGCATTTGCATAATGTATATTAATTTCCATATTCAAATGTTTAGGGGAGAAAAAAATAATTGCATTGGAAGAGTATCTAAGGATTATTGATCAGTCAACATCTTTCCCCATGTGCACCTTGCAGTTGTCTAGAAAGTTTATTATTATCTTTTTGTCAATTATATTATTTATTTATTTATATCTATATTTAATTTTCTTTTCATAAATAAATAGATAGATTAAATAACAATAATGCATTAAAAACTGATGCCACTCTTTTGTATTACTGATTCTAAAGCAGATTTGTATCAGAGAAAAAAGAAATGGAGTTCCATATAGGTGGCAAACAAAGGTAGCATATCATATCACCATGAATGATCTGCTTCTTTTTATTTATTAATTTTTAATTTCTTTTGGGCCATATGGCCCATATCTCCACACCTCCATAGCTGTGAATTATTATCTTGATGAAGCTGGAAATAAGTGGAATTAGAAGATAGTAATGGTGAAAATTATAATAATTAAATTAGACACTTGGTTGCATTTTGGTTATTAAATATATATATTTTGTATTAATTAGGGTTATATTATGCTAGAAAATACATTTAACACATTAAAAAGACTTGACTTGAAAAGAATCATTATTCTTCAATAGAATAGAACCCAAGTGCACATGTTTTTAAATATTTAAAGAGATATGGATGGGTCTGGGCTTTGAGGAATCCAATCAAAAAATTGAAAGGAAGGAGTGTGACGTCATCATGGGGACCCTGTACTGTACATACAATAAAAGAAAAAGAACATTGACAAGTGCTCCAAAAAGCTTTCTATTTTCTGTGGCTCTTTTTCCATTTCTTTTTCTCTATAGGCCCTAAAAGTTCAATCATCAAGTACCAGGACCACCATTATAAAACTCCTCCTCCACAGATCACCAATCCCACCACCGCCCTCTCTCTCTCTCCGCCGTCCATATCCATCTCTCTCTCTCATCAGCTTTTGAATTCGAATCCTGACACAAAAGACACCAACCTTTCACTGTATCGCCACCTACTCGACTCTACACACATTTACTCCTCGTACTACGTCGTACCGTGTTATAGAACAACCTCAACAACCCCGAAAACCAGAGACCCACGCCATGAACATGCTCGAAACCGTCAGGTACCTGATCGGAGCGCCGGGCCCCAGCGGGTTCGGCTCCAAGTCCACCGCCCAACACATCACCGACTCCGCCGACCTCCGCTCCATCACCGCCATCATCACCGGCGCCACGTCAGGGATAGGAGCCGAGACGGCTCGTACCCTGGCAAAGCGCGGAGCCAGGCTAATCCTCCCCGCCCGGAGCCTCAAAGCCGCCGAGGACACTAAAGCCCGTATCGTCTCCGAGTTTCCAGGTTCCGACATCACCGTCATGCCTCTCGACCTCAGCTCTCTCTCCTCCGTCAGAAACTTCGTGTCTCAGTTCGAGTCCCTCGATTTGCCTCTCAATCTCCTTATGTAAGTAAACACATATATACATACATATACACATATGTACCTGTTTGGCTGCCGAGAAAATATTTCATTTTGATCTTGATTATCAGAAACAACGCCGGGAAATTTTCTCACCAGCACGCGATCTCCGAAGACGGCGTCGAGATGACGTTTGCCACCAACTATTTAGGTCATTTTCTACTGACGAAGCTGTTGCTAAAGAACATGATCGGAACGGCGGAGCAGACCGGCGTTCCAGGACGAATCGTCAACGTCTCGTCCAGCATTCACGGCTGGTCCTCCGGTGACGTCATCCGATATCTCGGACAAATATCCCGAAACAAATGGTAAACTAACCGACACGAAATTATAATTCTCGGGAACGAGATGGGTTTGACTTATTTGTGTTTCCGAATTTGTAGTCATAGTTACGACCCGACACGCGCCTACGCTCTGTCGAAGCTCGCCAACGTCCTCCACACCAAAGAGCTCGCTCTCTACCTCAAGGTTCGTTAATTATATTTTAATATTCGATAATACAATTTTAAAAGCTATTTCTTGGTATTTTCTCTTCGGCTTCATTATAATTATTTGTTTTTGAAAAATAAAACAGAGAATCACAGCGAACGTGACAGTGAACTGTGTACACCCAGGGATCGTACGGACCAGATTGACCAGAGAAAGAGAAGGGATCGTCACCGATTTGGCCTTCTTTTTAACCTCCAAGTTTCTCAAGACCATTCCTCAGGTAATTTATCTAATCTTATTTTCTGTTTGGTTCTTGGGAAAGTTTAGATTTACTGATTTTGGCTGTTATTTTCAGGCGGCAGCGACGACGTGTTACGTGGCGACAGATAGGAGGCTGACGAATGTGACGGGGAAGTACTTTGCGGACTGTAACGAAACGACGCCGTCGAAACTGGGAACGAACAGCGTAGAAGCTGCGCGGCTTTGGTCGGCCTCTGAGGTGATGGTCTCCAGAGACTCGGAAGTGCCTTTCGACTTTGATCCCGCCTTGGTCAAAGCTTAACTATCACGACTTGGACCAACCCGTAATTATGATTAGTGTTTAATCCTCAACATAATTTTTTTTTTGAACGAGGTAGGTTTTCATTAGACGGACAAGTCCGCCAACAAAATAGTGACTAGCTCTGAGGGATGGTGTTCCCTAACCAGACTCGGTCTTGCTAGACTAATGACTTACGAGCAATACAATGAACTAACATATTAGCGTTTCTTGAAATAAAGTTGACCCACGCAGAGGTCACTTCTGATATCAATGTAATACAATCCAAAACTATACCCGTAGGATGCTTGACCATTTCTTCTTTTGTTGAATTGCCAAGGCAACTACCTGACAATCAGTCTCTATGAAAGTCCCATTCAAAATGAAAACTGAGAACTCTTTAGAGCCATTAAATTTGATGAATAAAGGGATGAGATTAAACACATCATTAATGGTAGCTGATGGTGAATTCGTGCATCAGGAGGGGTAATTTGGACTTTATATGCTGACCTTACAATGTAAATATGTTCACCTTACAATCTAGGGGTATGTTCAAATTACAAACTCGATATGCTCACCTTACAATGTGCAATTGCTCATATTATAATACGGATTTGGGTGACTTAACATGTAATATAGACATATTCAGTTTGTAGTATGCACTATTACATGTTGTAACGTGTCAAGTAATAATTAAAATGCTTATGTTAGATAGACAATCTGTTCAAACTACAATATGCGATGTCTCACATTACAACCTAGAATCGTACCCTAAATTCTAAACCCTAATTACTAAACCCTACAACATTTCTTCTGATTGTAAGTTTTTATGTCTTTTTGACTTTTTTTTTGTAGGAACTCTGTGCTGGTCAGATGCATGGCAGAGAACTCTGTTTTTTTTCTTCTGTCCTTTGATGTTTTTATTATAAAGTATTTATTATTAGTTGAATTGCTTCTAATTGTAAGTTACAACCTGGTCATCTTCATTCCGGGTTCTGGTTTGTTTCTTTATTTGAAACATTGCTTGAACTCGTCTTATGTTTGGTTGTACTTTCGGACAATGAACACTATCTTATGTTTGATTGTATGTTACATCTTCTGTCTGCCCATTACTTGTAATAATAGTATCTTTGTGTTACATTTGAACTGACAAAAGTTTTGGAGGAATCTACTGTTGGGGGTCGCCAAACTTAATGATATGTATTGCAGATTAAAGACGCTGCAAAACCCAATTCTTCGTGGCCTCATTTTTTTATTATGTATTATGTATTATGATACTTTAATGGTTGATATGTAATTTTTCTATCTCTGATTGTAACATATTTTATTTTGCCCTTGTAGAGCGAGTACCAAGGAGGAGTTAGTGTCTGGAACTTGGATGTTGAGGATTTGAAGGCCCGAGTATGTTGCGGAAATGTGAGGCTCAGTTAAGTACACACAGGTCCCTTCTACTGAACCGATATTCATTGACTGGTTCGGATCTGTCATTAAGGCGTGCGTGAATGATCAAGTGGAACTGATGTTGTTTACTTGAAACATACCTTAATGAGTTCCAAGCAGTTTCTATTTCATATGTCTCGTATGTCTCTAGAAATTGTAATGTGGTTGCTCATGAGATAGTAAAGTATGCTCTTGAAAATCCAGAAATGTAGGGGATGATTTGAATCCACCATTCCAAAAATAAACAAATAATAAGCCTAGTTCTCCTTTTATCAGTTCGAGTTTTTAAGTGAGTTGAACCTTAACACCAATAACGTGAGATGTTTCTACTTAGTTGTGTCCGAATTTTCATGGTCACATGGTATAGTTTAAGAGATATTTTCACTTAACTAGATTTTAAAGTTCATACTTCTCAACCGACTATCTATCTCTAAGTTTAAAAAAAAAAATTGACAACACCCATGTTTTTGGTCTGAATTTACCCAAGCCTCTCAAATTTCGAGTGCGAAATGATAAAAGGACCTTTCACCTTTTCATTTTTTCCGTAGGTATTTTTATCATTTCACAACTTTGACTAAATTATGAGAGAATGAAATCGTGGAAAATAATGAATACTTAGAGGTAGTTGTACTATGCCAATCTTTCTGACAACAACTTTAGTGGAACATTAGATCTCAGTAACCTCTTGCAAAA
>JAYMSW010004158.1:0-11295 GCA_036897725.1 Erodium texanum
TGCCGGATCGTCGTCGGCTCGATCGGAGCTTAGAAGGATGTGGGGTGCCTCGGGCAGCCCAAATCTGGAAGATGCCGCGAAAGGGAGGTCCAAAAGTGCGGGTTCATGCGGGTCGCTGTAGTGTAGGTAGTATTTTTATTGTATTTGTAGTTTAGTAGTAGGTAATTTAGCTACCAAGTGTGTCTGGTCCTTTTGCCAGCGTACACGTACGTCTGGATGTATCTGCTAGCTTAGTCTGGGTTGTTTATCCTCGTCGCTACTGTGTCTGGTCCTTTTGCCAGCGTACGCGTACGTCTGGATGTATCTGCTATCTTAGTCTGGGTTGTTTATCCTCGTCGCTATGGCGATTGGAGGTCCCAAAGCGATCAACTAATATCATATATATCTCTTAGTATATATATTGTTGGACCAATCCTTTTATATAAATAATAATAAACAAACAGAATTTACAATAGAAAATAACCGATCGCTTTGGGGAGAATCACGGTTAATTTAGGGGTTGGATGGTTAATTTAAGGTTGTAATTAGGTTTAGACTTGGGTTTTAGGGTTGGAGCTAGGGTTGGATATAAATTTGATTTTAAACATTTCAAAATTTGAGGGTATTTTCGTCATTTTGAAAAAATATGGACAATAATTTAACATATTCTCTAAAGGAACTGTCAATTTTGTTTAATTTTGAAAGATCGTAATATGAATTTGGTAAAACTATATATTAATGTGTCAAGTGAAAATCGTCAAATATTTGTATATGTATTTGTAATTAACCCATTAATATACTATCTTATTGGGTCGTGATTGAATCGTAATTGTGGCATAATAGGGGAAGTAAACCGTAATTACCAAAGTATATACTTGAATATCCAATGATCATGCAACACGTGGCAAAGGCGACTATAATAGTTGGCTCGTCGATGTCTTGCTGAGTACACTATTGTGGCTTTAACAATCGAGAACTAGACCTTGCTCCGAAAAATCCAGAAACTGCTGATACCGCTCTCTGATTCTCTCTGAGTTTCGTAAGTCTCTATCTCTTCTCCGTCTTCTTCTTCTTGCTTGTTTCAGCATTTTGAAAGGTTAGGGTTTGAGTTTGGGTCTTATGAAAATGTCTCTTGCGATTTAGGGTTTTCCATTTACTGTTTTTGAAATTTCTCTTTCGTGTTGCGAATCTGTATGCCTAATGTTTGATGAACTCGGAGTTGTTAGGTTTAAGAGAAAATGGAGAAGGAAACGAAGGTAGCGACTCCAGATCCGAAGGTCGATTTGTTCGAAGACGACGATGAGTTTGAAGAGTTTGAGATCAATGAAGGTCATTCTTTCTCTCTTATATTTCAGATCCTGGAATTTATCTCTTACTATTATTTCATTGAATACCAACAAAAATAATGATTTAATTTTTGTGAATTCTTGCATGGATGGATCTATGGTTAATTTGGGTTTGCTGGTGTTATCAAGCTTTAGAATGATAAGTGTCTGGTATTAATGAGTTAGGCAAGATTGGTTCTGTAAGGTGTTGAATTGAGCATGATAGTGTACGGTTTTTAGGCTGAACTGTTTTAGAGGTTATATTTAGGAAGTGGAGAGTTTCATGGAAGTATGAGACATTATTGGAATGTGCTTCTCCTTAATTGTTTACTTGTTTTCGGGCTTTGCCACTTTCTTCATGCTGATGCGAGGAGGTTGTACTATTTGAATTGTTCTGGCTGTCCATTGGATGTTTTGTTTGGTGGTATATTTCGCATACTAGAGTTTTTATTCGTCAATTTTTCTCTCCCCTTGATCTTGTGCTGTGTTTGGTTTCATGTTGTTACAATTGAGAATATTTTGTTGTTGTTAAAAAGCTTATAAACCTCAAGTGAGTATTTACACAAACTGGAACTCGTTAGGTGTTCGTGTGCCAATATCCTCAAGTTAAAAATTTGAAGTGCAGTTTACATTAATTACCCCCAAAATAAAGGAATGGTTTAATTTAAATTAGCTTTATATGTTGTGTACAAAACCTAGAATCTCACAGCCTCTGAAGTTCAGGATGTCAAGAAGTTTCATTTCTTGAATGTGTCAGGATATCTTGGGAGGTTAGAAGGTGATGTATTCAGTTTTGTGCGGTTTGCTTCACTCAAAAATAAAATAAAAAGAGAGAAATTTGATATTTTTGTGACATTAAAAATGACTATAAATACACATTTTCATCCATTTGTAGCTGCGAGTCGCATGTTCATGTTACTAGAAGCCCGGGAAAAGCTACATTGGTTATATTCTCATGTTTTTATCGTACAAATGGCTTTTCACCTTCAATATTGTTTCGATCCATTAACTGATACGTGAAGACAACTTCATGCCTGCTTAATGGCCTTACTAAGTTAGGCAAACCAATTAGTTCTTAGCCTACATTTTTGTGTCTGCTTAGGTTAATGTTTCATTTGTAAGGATGAAGTGCCAGAAATGTTTGTGCTATTGGTGCATAATTTTCCTTGTCTTGGTTTCAAGTTTTTTGCTTTTCCTGCCTTTTCTATTTTATGCCAGTAGTAAGCGTCATGTATGTTCTTATCCCTAACTTGGTTTCTCTGTTCTATTGGTAATATCAGAGTGGGATGATAAGGAAGAAGGGAAAGAAACAGTGCAGCAGCAGTGGGAAGATGATTGGGACGATGATGATGTCAATGATGACTTCTCCGTACAACTGAAGAAAGAACTGGAGAATAACTCTCAGAAGAGCTAAGTTCAAATTTGATCGTTCTTTCTAGGTACATCCTGAGTGATGAACAACCTGTGGGATAGCAACACACATGTACCTTAAATATTGTCTCTTTGATTCCTGTTATAAACTTGATGTTCAGTTGTTTTAATTGTTCCGAACCTTAGCTCAAAAAGTAATAGTATGAGTCTAGTTTTCTTGAGACTTATCTATGTCAAGTTGTTCTCTAATCACGTGGTAACTGTTTTTAGGCATCATTTTTCAAGTTCGAAATTATCGTATTAAAAAAAAGAACAGAATTTGAAATTATTGTTAATCCTCAGCACTTTGGCATATTTGATCTTGTCTAGTGCTGTTGTGACTAACTCCAATTATTATGCCAATCTCTAAGCTCTTGACCACATCGATCTCATCTCTCTTCAAGACGATTTGATCAACACCATTGAAAATAAAATCCATTGAATCTATGCTGAAAATGATTTGAGAATCAAAACTCAGCAACTGCACTAGCAAGATAGCAATTGCAGACATCTCATCATTTAATATTTGCAGTGTCAACAAGCCCTCCAAATGAAACAGTGTGCTACAATTGAGCTGTATAAAAAACTGCAGCATTCATTTCTCAACAGTCACAAACAAGGCCATATACATAACAATCCCCAAGTGTGCGCAACGGTTGCTAGAAAGACTTGTATACTATAGGATTACCAAACTTGCTACTGCTTCAACCTGGAATTCCAAGCAACCAAGGATTCCAAAGCATTTACAAATTATCGACTCCAACACAAAGCGTTAAGTAAAATGAATCAAAACAATGGAGAACGACGCTAGCTAAGGATCATACAGGGCAGATAATGGAGACAATGTACTCATAAAGCTCAAATATCTTGTATGTGTGTTGTGTTATGAACCCAAAACGAGGCCCTCCTGAGCAACATTAGTCACGCGAAGGACAGCTTGTGCACTTAAAGGGGAGAGTTTTGACTTACAAAAATTCTCCCATAGTCCAATCTCTTCATTCTCGGAGACAGCATTTGAATTGACGTGGTCATGAGATTTAGCGTATACAGTTTGAAGCTCCAGAAGGAGGGTTCGAGCAGCCTCTCTAGATGCAGGAAGCTTGTCACTGAGCTGCGATGCAGCTATCTGGATCAATTTGTCAATCCCATATGCTTGTATACCTTCAACTCCCTGTTCATATAAAGGAGAGAGAATGCAAAATATTAGAAGACAAGTTCAGTAATCACTAAAATTCAAGTAATTCTCCCATAATTTAAGTAACATAAGAATATCATTTCAAAAATAATAAGGTTTAAAAAAACAAATAAAATAACATATGCAAGGAAACTCGGCATAAAATTCATTAAATGCCTACAAGCCAAAGCTTTGATGGAGTCCACTTCCCTTAAATAAGTGGAAAATAAATAAATTTCGGAAAAGCCTTACTTCTCGAGCGCATTTGTTTTTCCTACTTCTGTTAGGAAAAAAAACAACTTTGGTGCAAGTTGTAGCCATGAAGGTTGTGAAACAAAATCAAGACCACTGTTATCAATAAAGGGATATGATGTGTGAGGTTGACCCAACCAAGAACTTCAAACAATATGCAAGTGCATTAACAGAGAAATTACGAGAGAGGTTTAGTAAAGCAAACATAAGAAAAAGTTAAGCAGTGCTCACAAGTCGAGCAACACTTTGACATAAGCAAAGAGATGCTTTTGCTCGAATTCGAGGATTCTTGTGCTTAAGATATGGCTGGGGGTTTGGGGAACATAATGTAGGGGGAAACCCAGGAGGTTAATGCAGCCAAAGCTTTATCAGCTGCTTCACAAACAAAACGTTTGTCTTGTGAAGACTTGAGAAGAAGCTGCACTAGCTGCAATAATGATATTTGATCAGTGTGGGAAACTGAGTTCACATTCAAGGGAAAACACCTTCAACCGGAAGTGGAAGAAAAGAAAAACATATTTGGAATGAAACAAAAGAAAACCAAGTTACCAGAGGGTCCAAAGAATCAATTATAAGGTCATTATATGCACAGAAAATGTCGGCAGATGTCATAATAGCAGTTTTACAAACGGCACTTCTAGGATTCTTCAGAGACTTCACTATCAGTGGGATCACATCAGCCCTATAAAAAGCAATATGATGGAGATCATTTCAATTTTCCAACAACCAATTGAGTATAAAGAGATTAAGCCATCAAGCTGAATGAATTAAAACAAAACGTGATAGTTCTGGCACTAAGGTCATCATTTGAGAATGCAACACTCACAGCAGATTAAGCATGATTTCCTTGTGAAAAATTGCTAATCTCCGTACATCATTGAGTGTTTTACACACCATAACCCAATCTTTAGAGTCTAGTCCAGCTAATAGTGCCTGAAATCAGAATGAAGATATGTAAGAACAGCAAACAAACTGCTGATCACCAAGAATCTAACAATCATTGTTATTGACCACAGAGGTGGCAGATTCAACAAGCAAAGGGGTTTAAGATAGTCATTACTAAAAAAAATATTCCCCCTCCCCAAAATAAATAGAAGCATAGTATACATAAGAGAGAAAGGGGTAAAACATTATACCTCTAGACTGGTATCAACATCTTCAATATCATTCAAGTTCTCAGAATCAATGTATTCTACTTCTGCTATCTCCACTACAGAGTTAACAACTTCAGTGCCATTGGTAGGAGTTGAAACTACAGAGCTTTCATTTTTCTTCTGCTGTTCTTCAATGTTTTCATCAGCATTGCCAGCATAGGATTTAGTCAAACTCACTTTGCTGGAGCTGTCATTTTTCTTCTGCGGTTCTGCAAGGTTTTCATCAGCATTACAAGCATAGGCCTTAGTCAAACTCACTTTGCTGGACATGTCACTCTTCCTCTGAGATCCAGGTACTGTATTGTGATCTCTGAGAGCCGTCCCCGACATCACTATTAACCTTGGAGCATAAAGTTGCATCATACTATGAGATCATGTTATTCAGGAGAAAAAAAAAACATAGAGTTAAGTTATATATGCTTTAATATTAGTATGTCATTCAGTTTAATACTGTTTTCAATTATCATTCAACCAATAAACCAGCTTTCTCAAAATATGGGCATGTATCAGCATAAAATTAGTAGCTGTCTAAATCCTTAACCAGTTCCATACATAAAGTAACCACACCTAACTAGCTCTCACTTTAGGTCTATTCATCTCTAATCTAGTGAGGCTTCTCTGTTTACCATCATTTTCTTGCTGATAAACTATCCACCTCAAATAAAATAAAGCTATAATCTGATCCTACCAGTTAACCTCACACTAAATTCTATCAAACATATATATTTCGATCCATTTTTCCTATATGATTGAGGCCATTGCCATATTGCTAGTGTTCTGCTTCTCCATCAGACATTTCAGTAATCTCTTCCTTGAGGTACCCATCATCATCAAACAATGTCATGTCACCATATGAATCAACATTGCCTACAAAGTAAGCAACAACCATACCTCTACAAAGTTGTAGATAATAAGATCATTTCACTTACAGCCATAACCAAACAAGAACACAAAATGAACAAATCCAATCAACACAGAATGGTTCCATTTGCTACTCATACAACTCATAAATTATTAAAACACCAGTCCCTTCTCCTTCAAACCTAATCACAAAGACAATCCCTAATCATGTAACGAACTCCATCTCCACACTCCACCAATGCTACCAGCAAGTCCACCATAGTGCCAACAACCACAATCGGCCAAAATTAAGAACTCAAAACAACAAGACTCGGATTCGAAACCAGAAATAAATGCCAGGAACAAGCAGTTCACCAAATAAAAACCAGAAAGAGATCCAAAAAAATCCACAAGCGCAAAGAGTAAAGCAGAACAGCCGATACAGACTCAAAACTAATAGCACGGCAAGATCTCGCACCACAATCAAGACTCATCGATATAGAGCGTATGTATAGAAATGAAGCATAAAGAGCGAGTGCCGATTCGTCTAGAGAGATAGTACCAGAAAAGTGTTGACGGAGCGAGAGAGCAGAGAAAATGCGAAGACGAAGAGACCGAGTCGCCTTGGTGTGTGACTCTGAAGATTGGCAAGACTCGGAGCTGCTGTGTTGAGTAGCAGAGAGTGTCGAGAGAGAGAAGGATTGGTAATGACCGCTGAATAGGTGACCCGTCCTGAGCCGGCAGGATCCGAATCATGCATGTGACCCCACTCATTCGTCTTCAATTTTGTTTCCGATTTAGCCCCTCTTCTTTTGCCTAAATATCCGAAACTGCCATTCCTCATTTAATTCGAGTTGTTTCACTGTTTTTATTTGAATTTCGAAATTGCGCTCTAAAACATAATTGAAAGTGGATTTTTTTTAGATGCTGCCTCTATTTAATTCCCTGATCTGCTTGAGAATCAATACTTCATATCCTATCCTTTTTAGTTATTCATTTTAAATTAAATAAATTGTTCAATTTGAGTTATAATTGAAAATCTATCATAAGAACTATATTTACAATACAACTGTATAAATAACTATATTTATAGTACAAATTATGTAATCTATAGTATAGTATCTTCGAAAAAACATTTAAACGATTTAAATAGTTTATAGTTTACAACTTAAATTAGTATTTGCACTTGATGTTAATGGGATAAAAGAAGTATATTGGATTGTCCGCACGAAAATAATGTCCCACCAGAACTAGTACTTCTTATTTTAATATATTGTTCCCTTTGATAAAACTTCTAGCTTTCCTCCCAAAATAAATTTTTTTTGAAATTGCTCGACCATTACAAAACCCTTAGTTTTATTCCATTACAAGTTCATAGCTCCATTTCAAAGGATCCAAGAGCTCATTCTTATCAGATACTAACAATTATAGTCTTCAGACATTACACAACCATTACAAACTATGTAAAAGAAACACACAGTACCACACACACATACATGTTATACAGAACATTTCAAGACCATACCCACCACTGCATCGTCTCTCCCTCGTTTTGCAGCTCAGCGGCCGCTGCAAAAACATCAGAGAAGTAACTCTGCCCGTAGCTCCCATCTTCTTCCTCTGACGGCACCATGAATCCCAAGTACTCGTCCTCCGGGAAGTAGGAATCGCCACAGTCCACTAGCTGTGGAACGTCCTCATCCACCACCGCACTCCCACAACTCAGGCGGTCCTCAACCTTAATGCTGATGTTCTGAAGGGCCGAAACAACAGCCATGTCTGCTGGATGCGGGCCCTGTTTCTGTCCTGGAATCAGTGCTCCTGCAGCCTCCTTGCCCTGCAGCTTCTCTGTCAAGGATATGACCTGAAATCCATTTTATGTATCATTTAGCTAGCCTGCAGCTTCATATATGCAATTCTAAACAATACTTGGCAATGAAAGTAATTATGTATACCCACATTGAGATAATACCTGGGGGTATCACCTGCATCATTCAGTTACCTACCCAAAATCTTTCTATTTTTTATCAGCAAGAAAGCGGGAAATCTTAATCTAACTTAAACTAACTACAATCTAACCCTCATCGGCTCACCCCACACTTACATAGGATTCGAACCTCTGGTCTCAAGGAGGTGAAAGAGCTCACTGACCACGGGATAGCTACCCCAAATCTTCGTATGGTTCATGTAGCATAGAACAATACTTGGCTACCAAGTTACTCAACTCGGACTGAAAATTGAAAACATGTCATTTTATACAGGGACTAAAAAAGTCTAGGCATGTTCTCCAGAAAGTTCAGCTATGAAAGGGTTAAAGTTAAGGTGGGTTTAGAACAGATGCTATGCTGCTACACAATCTTGCTTCTATGTTGGAATCTCAGAATTAAGACAATACCTACATGCATGATCATTTTCTTGCCCCCTAGCTCTAGATATGATCACTGATTCGTACGAAGCACAGCAACATAAAAAGTGACTCGGTAGTAAACAAGCATCAATTCCTATCAGATTGATATACTCCGACTATGAACAGGCATCGATTCATATCAGATGAAAGATGTATGCGTGGTTGGGCTTCAGTCAGGACTGTATAAAATCAAGGTGGCTTCAGAACAAATGCTATGCTGCTACACAGTCTTACTTCTATGTTTGAATATCAGAGTTTGATGCAGCTCTACTACATGCAGGTCTGGATCATTTTCCTTCCCCTAGCTAGATATGATAACTGATTCATACTAAGCACAGTAACAATAAAGTGACACCAATCTTAAACATGCATCAATTCATATCAGATCCATCCAATCTCATGTCAATACCATTATCTATGCATTACCTTGTACCAAACCGATAAAATCAAAGCCTAAACAAAAATAATCTCAAACCCATGAATCCAATCGCTCCAAACACGCAGAAATTAAGAAATCAAGTGTTCAATATCAATACCTCAAACTTGAGCTTAACATTCTCCATGACGATAGATTCATAATCAGAAAGAAGGGAATCATAAGATGATTTGAGGATATCATAGTCCCTCTCGAGCTGCTTGGTCTTCCACCGAACCCGGCGGGTCTGAAACCACACAGCCCCCTGCCTGGATTGCAACCCCAGCTTCTTGGCCAACTGGACCTTCCTCTCAGGCTCCAGTTTGTTCTCTTCCTCAAAGCTCTTCTCCAGCATATGCACCTAATTAATTAACATTACAACCCAATTCACAGCACCAAATCACTATCACTCCTAGAATATATCCTCATTCTAGAATTTCTCTTTAATTGTTTTAAAAAGTTCATTTATACTATTCTAATTTGACATTATGGATTATTCTAATTAGAGAAGCTTATCTTTGAATTGAAATTGGGGAGAATTTATGCTAAAATCAAATATGCGAGATCTTCAGCGAATATTTACAAATAAGAATCGGTGGTGAGTTTTGAGTGACAGATCTACCTGCTCGGAAGTAAGGCGGCGCTTCTTCGCCGACGACTGTTCGTCGTAATATTCCTCGTCAAACAGATCGTCCGGCGAGCTGAAAAATGGTCGCATCCCCGAACCCTCCTCCATGTTCACCATCATCGTTCTCGATCCTTTTTCCATTAAATCAACACAAGCAATGTCACCACAAGATCGCACACTTTTCAAAACAATGTCCGATTCGAATCTTCGCGAAGCGAAGAAAATGAAGAGAACGAGAGATTAATTTATAATTACCTGGAAACATGGAGCCGCTGTAGCCGAGGAACGGCATGCTTCCTTGGCGGGCCGAGGGATCGAAAACCAGACGGATCGACTCCATTTCTTCGCTTGTTAGATCTCCGGCGAGTAATTGCCGGCGATGTGCCTCTGGCGAGACACGAAACCTTGATGATTTTGTTACTATAAATATATATGTATATATATATAATTATGAAGGATGTTGATTGATTAACTGTGTATTTAATGTTAGAAGATCATAAACTTGTGGCGAAAGAAGCTCGTGCTCCAGAGTAACATCGCCGGAGTATCCAACGGAGAGATGCAAAATCCCATCAGACCACCCCCCCAACTTGGCACGGCTGCGGATAAGAACTCCGGCAAAACGCGTCAGGTTCCGCCGGAGAAGAAAAACATTTACGAGTAAACAATTTGAGGAAACGAAAGCTCGGAGTCAAGTTGCCGGAGCTAAGAGTCCCGGCGACGAGAGCTCTGTGTCTCCGTTTCAGTCTAGTCTTGGTACACTGTGTTTTGCGGGTAAAGTTCCGTGAGCAGACGCGAGAATCTATTTATAGTGCCGTGTAGTCCTGAATTGACGTTAATACCCTTGAAATTTCGTATTTTGTCTCTTTGGGGGTCAAGATTAAATGGGCGTGAGTGGAATGAAATCTGGCCGTTGGATTTTGTGGGCCAGATAAGATGATATTTGGATCATCTAGCAGTGTGTGCTGAGCGTGTTCGATTCGTAGAATTACATATTCAACGGTTCTGATTCTTTTTTTGTCATCTGACTGTTCCTACCGCAGAGCAGGGAATTTTTATGTGATTTTCTTCCTATACTATGTCAAATAAATAAATAAAATTCATATACGTAGGAAGAGGAATATCCAAAATGTAGTATGGGTTTACATTCAGTAGCTTCCAAATGTAATAAACGGAATTTAATTGTCTAGAATATGTACTACGGGATAAATTTGGAGGATAATTCTATCATTTTTTCTCTTAAAAAAATGTTTTGTATCACGAATTATATTCTATCGAATATTTTTTGCTCTCACATAACATAATGGCTAGTGTAAGATGTAATCCAATCTAAATTGTATAAATTGTGACCTATTTAATAAATTAAATTTGACACAACTTTGAAATTTGGTTATTATAGAGCTTGTTCCTTTGTATGGATCGGTTAAAAGGAATATTATTCATCTCTTTATTTTTAGGATCATTGTTATTGATTGTTCTTCTTTTGAATGATTGAGTGTCCCCTTGGATTTGAGACTTGTTTATAATTTTATATTTCAACAATCTTATTATTTTGTAACACTATAATTAAGTGTTCTATTTTTTTTGTCTATTTATTAATCTTACATTTCATAGAAATAAGAAAAAAAATGGTATTTATTGAGATCTCTATTGCACAGTCAGGGGGAGATGAGCCGTCGTGGTTTTTCCCCCTCCCCTTCCTCACTTCTTT
>JAYMSW010004159.1:0-11295 GCA_036897725.1 Erodium texanum
GTCCTTGTGGATATGGGTGGACATGTGACACACCCATAAATGCACACATGTGGCATATACAGGCATTAGTGGTTGCTCCCAAGAGCAAAATAACAAGAACAGGGTGTACAAAAAGGACACATGCATGCTCAATTTTGCTCTCTCTTTTTATCGTTTTGATCAAATCAATCTCAACTGTCTTTATACGAACCTCCTCGTGTGGTTCTTATTAGCGACACTTCAATTTGGTTACCGATGTTCCAAATGTCACTACAACAATTTAATTGAATGGGGCATGTATGTACGTGATTAGGGTTTTGGATTGAGTTGGGTTTGGGTGAGGTGTCCAAATTAGGGAAGTTTAAATAGTGTGATGTGTGGGATGGGATAGATATTAGATATAGAGTTTTAGCGGAGGGACCCACAAAAGGGAAGAGGAGCACATGTGATCACATGATTTTCTTGAACCCAACAACACACCCATGTGCTCCTCCCCTCTCTTTCTCATCCCCTTCTCTTTTCTGACACGTGTCATCTCTTTTGTGGATCCCACCTTGAGCCCCTCAATTTTTGCAATTTTCATTTCTTTTCTGAAAACTATGAAGGTGGGTTCGTAATTAAATTAAAAATAGAATTTGTATTTTAATTATTAAAAATTTAGTAGAAAAAGGTGGTGGTGGTGTTTCCGAGGAGGAAACCAGCTGTCATTGGGATTGAGAAGTGAGAGTAGTGTTGTGTTGGGTGTTTGGGGGTCTATTTTTGCATTTGATTACTCACACCGGCTCTCTTGTTCCCTCTTTTATTTATTTGCTTTTGTTTCTTTCTTGTGTTTGGCTGTTTCTGACCGTACATTTTCAAGTACCAAATTCATTGTATTTACATACTTGCTTTCATTTCCTAAACTCAATATAAAATTTGAATAAATCCCACCAACAGGATCATACAAATCAAATGCGTTATCAAAACTAGTTTATGTTAGACATGATCAAACAAGAGGGAACCCATTAATAATCGTGTAGTATACATGTGTTGTATAGGAAAGACAAACGGACGAATAAATGATGAATCCTGTAATCTTCATTGTGGTGCAAATTTTATGATTATGAAAACACAACAAACTCAAAATATATTATCTTTTTGATACTCGTCTCAAATTCAGTGGTGGAGAAGACATGCATTTTATGTCGAAAAAGATTCTCAAATTATGCTTTTTTGTTAAAAAGGTCATCTATGATAATTGTGTTCGTGGAAATAGATATGTAATATGTAATTGTAGTGATCCCTAAAAATAAGCAGAACCTAGTAACAATAAATGGAAAATGAAAAGAATTCAAAGTTTTAACATAGGATCAGGGTTTTTATACAGTTCCCCTAGTTTCTTCAGACAAAGAATTACACACACGTCCCTAGTTCTCTCTCTAATACATCCTCGTCGTGCCAAACTGAACGGCCCCTACCTTTCTGTGAGCAGTTGAACTCACAGCTGTGGCAGGCGCAGCCCCAAACCCACTGTAGTGAGCCTTTGCATGCAACGAGTTCGTGTCCACAGCAATTTGACCATCTGTATGTTCCATCTTCGTCACCCCTGCCCGGGTCATGAAAAAAGGGTTGTTGTCAATGTTAATGGCTATATCGGGCACTACTTTGGCCGACGACAAGCCGCTTTGAGGGACCAGTTTTGCCTTGGATAAGTCCCCGTTTACCTCCCCAAGAGATCTCCCTGAGCTAGTCCTGCCATAAGAGTGTGCAGGATGGGCCATTTGAGGAGGGAAGACCGTTCTCCCTTCATAAGCATCTTTCATTACATTACCGTTCTCATATGGCCCCACAACCCTCCCAGGTTTCGCTGATAAGACAAAAATTAGCATAAAACATGTTTATAAATAACTAATCGTATGAAACCGCTATCAGTATTAGATAGAGAGAGCGTAAGTGTACTTGTTGGGATTCTTTGCGGTTCTTGCAAAGCTCTAGATAGATTCACAACCACCTCTTTATACGGTGCAATGCTTGCTTGCTCTTTGGGAGGGACTCCATTATTAGAATGTACAATTGAAGATCTGCAAAGATTAGATACACATTACTCAATACACATTGAGCAATAAAAAGAATGCAAATAATTATTCAGCGTGAACGTACCTAGGAAGAGATACATGCTTTCTTTCAAGAGGAATCACTGGCCCACTCTTCCCGCCGTTCTCCTCCAGATGCGCAAACTGCTTTCTGAACTGATCCACAGCGCTGTCCACAATATTGAACCCAAAATCAGAGACCAATGAAGAGGTCAATCATCTCCACTAAGGATGAAAAAGTCAACCAGCATGTTACCTAGGATAAAGGAAATTAGTCCTCTCGGTTCCGTTCAAATAGTCTTTCAGAAGCTGAGGATGGTATTCTAGAATCTCCCGGAAGATCAGCTCCCGTATGTCATCCTTTGTGACCCTTCGTCTTTCAAACTCGAACTCCATCTTTGTAATGGGCTGACAAGAAGGCTCCCTTTCAACCTTCGACAGACCCTTAAAATAAGGATCCGCTAATGCCTAAGCAAAACATATCACGAAACATTGTAAATGTATTGTGAATGAAAAAAAAAAAAACTCGGTCCCAAAAAAAAAAGTACCTCCTCAGCAGTTGGCCTATCCTTTGGATCAAAAGCAAGCAGCCTTTCCAATAACCGGAGAGCTAACGGGTCTGCATTTGGAAATTTCTGTGCAAAATTAACAGGCTGCTTCTTCCTCATGCTAGTTAAGTATCTCCTCGCCTTTTCATTTCGAACCTATACACAGAATAATGCACAAGATTAAGATAAGCATATTTGATTGACTAACACAATGCTCAAACTTCACATATCACAAGAAAAACTCAATTGCATACCCGAGATATTGTATCTAATGAAGGCGTCCCGAGCAGATCAGTCATGAGATCGAGCTGATGTACAACATTTTTCCCAGGAAACAGTGGTTTTCCGGTTAATACCTCGGCAAAGATGCAACCTATACTCCATATATCAATTGCAGGTGTATACTGCAACAAGATGACAGTACAAATTAAAACCTAATATTAAGTGAAAGAACACGAGGAATTTGACTAATTAACAAACAAAAAAAATCATTAATTTGAGTAGTTCGATTAGCTTGCAAAAATCACTAACAGTCAAACACACACTCTTAGGTACAAAGAGGAAGAAAATTAAGGGAGATAAAAATTCTCGATGATGTGTTTTTTACTTATTATTTTATAAATTTGAAATTTCAAGGGTAAAATCGTCGTTTTGAAATAAATTGATACAAAGTGCAACAAGAGTATAAGTTGAGGGCACTTTTTTGCAATTATCCCAAGAAACTACAGAACTAGGCGGAAGCACACTGCAATGCCATACCTTCGAGTAAAATGAACCACACAACTCCGGAGCTCTGTACCATCTAGTAGCAACATAGTCCTGTCACATAATTGAAGTGCCAAGAATAATTAGATGGAAAAGAAAATAAACCACCAACAATTCCAAGAATAGCAGTAAACAAGTTGAAGAATACAACTCTAGCGTTTTCAAAAAAACATACCGTCCAAAATATAGTTGCAGGTGTGTCATTGAATGCAACTCTCGCTAACCCAAAATCACAAATCTTAAGTTTGCAATTTGCATTTGCTAATATGTTCTTCGGCTTCAGATCTCGATGATACACATTTGCTGCAAAGAAGTAGCCAACACATCAGATATGTTCCACATCATACAACGTGACAAAACAGCTAGAGAATAATAACAATCAACAACCTGTATGAATATACTTCAACGCACGAAGCAACTGGTAAAGGAAAAATTGGTAGTGCTCTCTTGTCAAGTCATCATTAGCTTTAATGACTTGGTGAAGATCGGACTCCATGAGCTCAAACACAACATAAATATCTTTGAACTCTCTCCTTGAAGGAGGAAGCATAATGTGTTTAATCTCCACAATGTCGGGGTGTCGAAGAAGCCTAAGCAGCTTTATTTCACGAAGAATGCGTGCAGCATCAGATATGTGTTCAAATATATCGTGTATTTTCTTTATTGCCACCTTTTCACCGGTATGAGTGTCAATAGCTGAGCAAACAACACCGTAGCTTCCTTTACCTACAACTTCTTGGATCTTATACCTATTGGCATCACCGTATTCTGAGAAGAAATCCATCTCTACTGAGTTCTGTAACAGATATAGAAACATAAGTGAGACAGTACAACATAAGATCATGCAAGAAACACAAGGTTTGACTAGGTTGACTAAGTTATCAAGACATTACATCTTCGGATTTATTTTGACTTCGTATAACATTTTGTACAGAGAAAATACGATCCAATATGCATCATATGCAAGAAAGCAACATCATAGGAACAGGCTTGAGAGGAAAATAAACAGAAAGAAATTTGACTTGATCACAAAATGACCATAATAACAAGGCAAATGAACTGATGCAAACCCAAGTTTGTGTTCTTGATCCATAAACAGATTTGACTTCAACAACCCCTAATAGATTTGTTATATTATATCCATTTGCACAACCAATATAAAGATTGATAAAAAACTCTAAAATTAAATTCTTAAACTTGTCAATCAAACAGTACATAAGAAAAAAATTGTTGTTTTGACATAAGTCAAGGAAGCATACTAAGCTTCCAACTGCTATAGAAGCAAACAAACAAGCAGTCCAAATATTTGATAAAGATCCTAAATTCCATGCATATCAAAGAATACACGGCAAGAAATTATGATTTACGGATCAAGAACAAAACCACTAGTAACTCTGAAAATTTAGAATCAGTTCTAAATGGATAATATATGAGAGCAGCATCAAAGTGAGAGGAAAGAGATAGATCAATTTAAAGGATATAATACTTCCAATAAACTACGCCTTTACCCACAGCCACAGTAACACAAGGACACTCAACAACTTGATCACACAACCAACAATGAAAAAAGATCACATTTCCAGCTAATACAACCCCAAAAGTAGCATACAAGGACTCAAAAATCACGATCCCATCAATGAACAGACCCAAAAGGGTATTAAAAATGATGGGTAAAAATCCGTTTCCAAATCCAAAACCAATACCTTTTTCCTCTGATCTTGCTGCATTTTTCTGTATCTTCTCTTAAACACAAAACCGCTCAAAAGCCCAATTTAATTTTGAGATCAAACAAGCACTTCAACAAAATTCCAGGGAACCAAACACTACACAGAATCTTTTAGGAAAATTCAAGGGAAAATCAGCCACATTTGCCCCATCTACCCCTGCTCAGCATGACAAGTCCACAATCCCTCCTTGAATCCTTCGCGGCAGATAGAACCCAATCCAGATCCCTCATAAACGACGTCGCCGCCGCCGACCACCTCCTCTCTCGCTCACCAACCGCCTCAGAAACGCCGCAACCACCACCAACTACCACCATAAAAAACCCAAAACTGGTCCTTTAATTAACACCACCACCACCAGCTCTCGCATATTCTTCTACAGATCCAAATACCCAGACGAACCCTATACCCAGAAAGCTCCGATAGTACTTGGCACAAGAAAGCAGCAAGATCTGAACACCGACAGAGCCAGCGAGAGAGAGTTTTTTTTTTGTGGCTTAAATCTAGGGGTATATATAAAGTTAGCTCCTCTTTTATCCTTTCCGCTTTTATACGAGTAAATGGGTCTCCGTATACGGAAGTGGCATATGACGCAATTTCGACAACTTATAGGGGCATTTTCGTGACGTTATTAAGTTAGGTGCCGCGTGACACGTCACTGATGCACGTGTTGCCTATGCCATGATTGTAAATAGTGTTAAAAATGAACCCTTTATTGCAAAATAATTATGAAAAACAAGTGAACCAGAGATTAGTCAAAGTGGTTGGTAAAAGGATAAGCGGCTTCGCACCTTCCAAGTATGACACTTTATCCGACCTACAATTGACTCTCGTGTAATTGCAAATAAATAAAATTATAAAAAATTAAAATGTTTTTTTTTTGGGGTAACAAAATTGTCATAATATTATATACACTTCGAAAATATACATAATATCGGGTGCTCGGGCATGACATTGTCCTCAAATAAACCATGCAATGACTTAAATCGCTATAAAAGCGAGGCTAATTAACCCAGACACAGTTGGGAGCAACATCCAGACATATACTAACAGACTAAAACCAGTCAAAACTAGTACACGTATCACCTAATAATAATTACCGAAATACATTAAGATCGACATAAATAAAACAGACATAAATCCATTGACACACTTGAGCCCTCCTTAGGAACGAGACGCGCAATGACCGGACTAACGATTGGTACATCTGGCGGACTAGGGGACGTCAATAAAATTGCAAACCAATGCTCCGGGTGGATGACGACGAAAATTAAGGGGGAAACAGCAGAAGCCACCGACGCTCTGAGGCATCGGGATGAAGGGACGAGCATATCCAGTCGGAATCCATAGCTGTACTGGTGGCAGCCGACACCATCCGACCGGAACTAACTTAGTCTGGCGTAGTTCTGGCACGACCACGTCTGTCCGACGCGATCAACCATGAGAGCTCCATTCAGACGCACGACAACCACAGATCTAACCCATCCGTGGACACCAAGGGTGAGGCAGCGTCGACAACTCTGTCGGACATCAAATTTATACCTAGAAGGTCGGGATAAAAAAAAAATTTATATTCAAGTATTTACCTAGGATAATTGACGTCGAAAATGTATAGCTACAAAATTCTTTATTGATTCAAATAATCAGAATCTTCATACATTAACTGTAAAATACATATGTAAAAATATATGTATTAATGTTGGTGTTTCCGGTAAATATGATGAATGGGACCTGACAACTCCACGTTTCATAAATTCCTAGTTAAGTGAGAGAGGTCTATGGAACCATACGGTGTTCATCACCACATTGTACATAATTCATTGTTACAGTTCTGAATTGAATAAAGTAAGAGTTTTTACAACTTGAGATTTTGCATTTTTTCTTCATTTTAAGACATGAAATGACGATAACCTGTATCATTAATGATTGAGTTTGCAATATATATTCCGACAAGTTTGGATTGAAATGGATAAAAAGCAAGTTCGAAACAGAGTATCAAGAACCACGAGAAGATGAAAGTACTATCCAATTGGTCACCACCACCATCACCATCAAGCTCGAAACCCAAGTTCATCACAGAGCAGCCATGTCTCTCCATGCTCGACAATCAATGCACCTCCATGAGAGACCTCCGCAAGCTCCATGCCCACATCATCAAGACCGGTCTAATCCGCGACACTTTCGCCGCCAGTCGCGTCCTCGCCTTCTGCGCCTCGCCGGCCGGCGACTTCCACTACGCTTACGCCGTTTTCTCTCAGATCAAACGCCCCAATCTCTTCACCTGGAACACAATCATCAGAGCCTTCTCTCAGAGCTCGTCCCCAGAAATCGCAATCTCGCTGTTCGTGGACATGTTGGTCTGCTCTCCGATTCAGCCGGAGAGGCTAACATACCCGTCGGTCTTCAAAGCTTACGCTCAGCTCGGTCTGGCCCGAGATGGAGCTCAGCTCCACGGGAGGGTATTGAAACTCGGTCTCGAATTCGATCGATATGTACGGAACACGATCATTCACATGTATGCGAGTTCAGGGTTTTTGAGCGAAGCTCAAATGGTGTTCGATAGAGACGCGGAATTCGATATCGTTGCCTGGAACTCCATGGTTATGGGTCTCGCGAAGTGTGGGCGAATCAGGGATGCGCGGAAGGTGTTCGACGAAATGCCGCAGAGAAGCTCCGTGTCATGGAACACAATGATTAGTGGGTATGTGAGGAATGGTAAGTTGGTAGAGGCAGTGGAGCTTTTTGGGGAAATGCAAGAGCAAAGAATCGAACCTAGCGAGTTCACGATGGTGAGCTTGTTGAATGCTTCAGCTTCCATGGGAGCTTTAGCACAAGGAGTGTGGATCCATGACTACATAACCAAGAACAAGATCGAGCTCAATCCCATTGTTGTCACAGCAATCATAGACATGTACTCCAAATGTGGATGCATTGAAAAGGCCTTTCACGTGTTCGAGACATCCCCGAACAAAGGATTGTCATGCTGGAACTCCATGATCATGGGACTAGCCATGAACGGGCGTGCAGAAGAAGCAATGTCATTGTTCTCGAGTCTCGAATCCTCAAACCTCAAACCAGACGATGTCACCTTCCTAGGCATCTTAACAGCGTGCAACCACGCGGGTATGGTCGAGAAAGCAACAGAGTATTTCACATCAATGACAGAGACGTACAAGATCATGCCTTCGATCAAGCACTACAACTGCTTGGTCGATGTGCTGGGCCGAGCAGGGCACGTTGAAGAAGCAGAGGCTCTAATCAGAATCATGCCAATGGACCCAGATGCTATAATCTTAGGGTCTTTGCTCTCAGCTTGCAGGTACCACGGGCGCAACATCAGAACGGCTGAAATGGCGGCCAAGCATCTGATTGAGCTGAACCCAAATGAAAGCTCTGGTTATGTGTTGATGTCTAACATTTACGCGGCCTCGAGGCAGTACGAGGAAGCAATGGAACAGAGAGTTTTGATGAAGAAGAAGCGGATTGAGAGAGAACCAGGGTGTAGTTTGATTGAAGTGAATGGAGAAGTTCATGAGTTTGTATCTGCTGGGAAGCTACATCCACAAGCCGGTGACATTTACTTGTTGCTGGATAAGCTGAGTTTGATACTACAAGAGTTTGGTTAAACTTTGTTCCACTGAAACTTCGTGTATCGTTATTGGCAGTGGGCCTGAAGATACTAAAACAAATTATAAAATTAATTTCCGCCGCCGGGATTCGAACCCGGAATTCTTAATTCGCAGAATTTAACCAAGAGCTACAGCGGAGACGAGTGTTAGCGGATTGAAGTATATTTATATCTTCGTGAAGGGTGTTTAAGTAATTTTGGACTTTGGATCCTTCATTCTTATTTTATCATATATTTTTCCATTCAAAGTAACATTAAATAACTCATCACTGATTATACAATTATTTTAAAAAAAAAATTTATATCAAGACATTCATTTGAGTAGAACAGGTTTTTGTCTGTAGAATCAACTTGAATTTATTTCAAATTTGATTGAACTATGAGCGTATAAAGAAAAGTCATGGTGTGGGATTGCAAGAGTTGAAGCAGGCATTCCCAAGTCTGATGTATCTGGAGAAATCTGACTGCCGTGGGAATAATATTGCTTGGCATAAAGGTGCGGCCGAGGAGGAATGCTCTGAGGAAGCTCCTGTAAGGCCTAGGTTGGGTGCAGCACTGACTGAGGAGTGCTGTGATCATGACAATGTGTCTCCTGAAGGTGGAGCCGAGGAAGGGGAGATTAAAGAAATTCCATGAGTATGCCATGGTCTTCAATCCAGATTCTTCAGAGCTCTGATAAGTCTGGTATCATCGCTGCACCTTAACTTTCTATCTCCTGTAGTGTTTGATTATAGCTTCAGGTGACCAGAATTTGATTAGTGTTTAGCTCTTCGTTATTGTATTTGGTTATGTGGTGTTCTGCATTTGGTTCATGGAGCCTATGGCTAAGACATTGTTGTTGTCGTTGTTTGAATTGTCTGTGTCCATGGCAATTGTTCTTGATGTTATCTGATTAATGTAATTCTTAGTAATGTGAGATGCAGTAGAGATTTACTATGTTGATGATCTGATTTGGAGCTGATCCCATGAACAAAACATCTGGTTCTGTATCGGAAAAGGGCCTTGCTGAATGCTTCAGCCTCCATGGGGGCTCTTGCAAATGCAGGAGCAAAGAATTGTTGAGCCTAGTGACTTCACGATGGTGAGCTTGTTGAATACTTCGGCTTCCAAGGCAGCTCTAGCACGAGAGGTGTGGATTCATGATTAAATAATCTAGAACGAGATTGAGCTCAATGAAGAAGAAAGACTTAATTGTGAACCAAAAAAACAACCGACTCATTCGGGTATCCAACTAATGGGCCTACTAATCATATGAATGCTTACTTGGGCCTGCAACACAGTTAATTAATTTTTGAAAAAACAAAAAATGAATTCCGCTGCCGGGGTTCGAACCCGGAATTCTTAATCAGCAGAAGCTACAGCTGAGTTATGTGGTAATGCATTGAAATATTTTATATTATTACATAGGATGAGGTTATTTAAGTAAGACTTTGGATCCTTCATTCCTATTATTTTTATTATCATACACTGGTCTTTCAAAATAATATTAAATAACTCATCACAGATTATCCAACTAATTTTTTTCAAAAATATCCATATCGAGATATTCATTTGAGTACAACAAGTTTTGTCTCTAGAGTCAACTTGAATTTAATTCACATTTTTCAAATTTGATTGAACCAAGACCATATACAAAAAAATCAACCTTATCAAGGGTTGTGGGAGAAGTGATAGAGTCTTCATATAATAAGCATGAGGTAACCAAGTATTTGAAGAATCGATTTTGTACCTTGTTATAACTAAATTGAACTATAATGTTATCAATTAATATTTTGTTATCTATTATGTGGGTTTTTATTCTTCCTATCTTACCTGAACTTAAAAGAAAGGATCGACACAACTGATTATAAATGTGGATTGTACCATGAAATTGGTAAGATGAACACTCATTACAGCTAAAGTTATCAAAGTCGTGTCTGTTGCGGAAGCTGTGGTTCTGCTCTCGACTCTCTGTTTCTTCTTCCTCTGCTGCGGCGGCCATATCTGATTAATCAATTCTTCATTTTGATTCCTTTCTAAGCTATTCGTCACATTGAGTTTGTAGGAGATTCTTTGCTGTTTAGTGTACTTTTTGTATGTGATGAAGAAATCAGTTGATCGGTAACGGTAACTATGTATTTTTTGTAAAACATGTCACTTGAATACCAAACTTTGGGCCTCGAAGTCAGGGCCTTCTGGTTCCTCAAACGGTTCTTTATACGTTGTTGGGCCATGTAAGCTCAGTTCATAGACCACCTTTTCGGTTAAGGGATATCGGGCTTTCATTAGCGGTGTTAAGTCGCATCCTTGTCTGTGTCTCTAGACACTAAGGAAAGTTTAAGTCGTGACTCGTGAGTAACCAAAATTTGACCACTAGGCCGATTCCTTAAGGTTGTATATATAAATTTTAAATACATACTATGTTTATGGACCACCTTCACATGAACCAGTGCGTATTTTTTTATTACTATTTAGTCTTTTAAGCAACTCTTCAAACGCTGTAATATTACTTCAATATAGAAAGGATTAGTTTATCAATACTTTTTTTTTTTTTTTTTTTTATTTTTAAAAATTTTTATCAATCTTTTTATTTTTTACCA